>WUQG02330365.1:0-18816 GCA_011317285.2 Androctonus mauritanicus | reverse complement strand
ATTATGCCAAAAACATTTAATGACATGCGGAATGTTAAAATTTAAAAAAAACGGCGGGAACTTAGTTGCCAACCTAATATATAGATATTCTACGATTCGTATGTAAAATCATCTGCGAATTTTATAAATATTATATTTTAAGTTACACGATTTTGAGTATGCTATTGGTTCAATATTTAGCAATACGTAATTTTATTCAACAAAGTCGAAATAAAATGGATTAATGTTATATTTCTTAATATTTATATAAAATAATTATAAAATTCAAGAACAAATTAGAAGAATTGATTGTGGAGTTAATTTAGAGCTTATGATGAATGTTTCTTTCATATAGTATTCTAATATGTAATATTAAAAAAAAAAAAAGAAAAATATTAAAATATGCAATATCGAAATATTAGGAAAAATTATACTTATAAAATTAACTCATTTTATTTAAAATTTGATGAATCAAATCACATTTTTTTAATGAATGATTTAATAAAGTTATTCAATAAAAGCATTGTTTATGTAGAAATATATGCAATTTGCGCAATAATGAACAACGTTTAAATAACTTTCTTTTAATAACCTATAATAAAATTAAAGTTTCAACTGATTTTTTTAACTTGTTTACTCCGTTGCCCAATTATTTACATAATCTTTAGCTTTCTATTTGAGAAAACTACAATGCATAAATGTAACTTGCTTTCCGCAATTTAAGTTTAACTTATAATTCGTATTAATTGTGGATGTATTCAATAGTTAAAGTTCGAATTCGTTAGCTGATAAGTAATATCCTTTGGGACAGATAAGATATTTGATTCACTTTGTGTCTTTAGATATCGTTAATAGTACAGTATATAGATAATATAGGTATATGCATATGCAAGTTAAAGACAATTTAACGCTAATATTACATTTATCATTTAATAAAGATAGATTACTACTTATTAAGAAAACTTTATATTATTTTGTAAATATTTTAATTTGGTTTTTAAAATTTTATTAGAAAATATAAACTACAGAATAAGATACTTTTGTTTGTAATTTAGTTCAGTATTATAATTACTTAAGATGTTTATATTTAAGAATGGATTATTGCCATTATATTAATTTAATAATGAGGATAGATCTTCATGAATTTTATGAAAGTACAAAGGATTTAATTTTCATTTTTTGATAATTAAACATTTATGATAATTTATAATTAAAATAATTCATTAAATAGTATAATGATAATAGGCAATAATTTTTATATGTAGACTAAAATGTTTAAAGATAATAAATGAGATTTGGCAATAAATCTGATTAAATTTATTACGATTAAGTAATTTGCTTTTATTACAAAAATTACGTTTTTTAATCTCTAAATAATCTATTCGTGTTTTTCGTGGCTTTTCCTTGAAGTTATTATTCTTTAATTGAGAAAGGCTTGAAACAATCTTCCTGAGACTCTAACTTCTGGCTATCGAGCTATCGACTATGCCAATCTAATATTTGTTTAAAATAATTCACAGAGATGCTAATACTTCGATATGATTAGATATGCTTCGACAACATAAAAATTTCTTTGTAAAAACTATTTATTTCCAAAATTTTATTAGTGATTTTTATTTTAATTAAACTTTTATTTTAATATACATAAACTGAAATTCTTAAAAATACAGTATTTGATTTGAAATTCTAGAGTTTAGAAATTTAAAACTAAAAGTGAAGATATTTAGTTTTATCCTATTTTTCCAGAAGTTATTGTAAACCAGCAGTTCTCAAGTGTAGGGGTCGTATTAAAATCGCTTGGCAACATGCAGCCATAACAAAATATTTTTGTATATAATGAGAACAGATTTTAAGAAAATGCTGAATATAATTGCGTTAAATTCCTATTTATTGTGTTTTTATTAAACTATTCTGTATAGCAGTATCAGACAGCCCCGGATTAAGCCCCTTGCGTGCCCTAGACAAAATTTAAATTAGGGCCCCATTTATATAAGTTGCTTCTAAAGAAATCTTAATATCACTTAAAATTTTTATTAATAATAGAAAATATAAACACTAATATAATAGTAATTGTATAATAAAAGTCTTTCTGATATAACGAAAAATATATAAAAATATATATTATTATAGTCATTAATCAACCTTTACAAAATTTAAATTTTTCGTTTTCGAATTTTCATTTCAAAAAATTTTTTCAATAATATCTTCGTAATTTACCCGTTCGAAAGTATCTTTTTCTATAGCAAACATTGCTAATGACTTTAACTTTTCCTGTCCTATTGAATTTCTTAAATAATTTTAATTCGTTTTAAAACAGAGGAAGATCTTTCTCCTGTTGCATTACTTAGAGGCATAGGAACAGGCATAGTTAAATAAATTCTTATCAATATTTCGGTATTAGGAAAGGAAAATGAAATGATGTTATTTTTTATGAACTGTTACATATCGTTCGGGTTTCGCAAATTTTGTTTTCTCGCCATTAAAATAAATTGTGTCAGTTCATCGTATAGTTCTTCAACATCGATGTCTTTGAAGTGAACTTTTTTATTTCACTTGTATAATCTGCTACATTCTTTAAATCTTCAAATTTTGTAAAAAAATATTTGAACTATTTTATTAATTTCTTGATATTTTTGAAACTTCTCTACAAATTTTGTTACAAATAACATAGAATGTATTTATTTTTAAATCTGCTTGACATTTTTTATTTTTTTTTAATTTATTATTTATTTTTTTCTGTACTGAAACCGGACCTTTCCGAATTACGGGCCCTAGACATTTGTTTTATTTGTCTATTGGTTAATCTGGCGCTGGAACCAGATTTCAGCGGTTGAGGAAAATAAATGCGCCCCTAATAATAAACGAATATTTCTTTTGTATATTTTTGTACCTTTCCTATTTTTTACTCAAGACAAGAATCTTGTTTGCCCACCATTGTTCCAGAAAGCTATTTAGAATAAATTAGCAGAAGTAATTTATAAAGCATGATTATAGTAAAATGATCATATTGGTGTCAATCTAAATCAGTATATTATATTTAGTTAATTAAAATATGATCTGTTTTCGAATGACAATTGAATGATTTAATTAACTGAAAACTTGTTTTTTCTATTTACTATAAAAATTTATCAATTTTGATCACATTAAATTTTGAGTCACTGAATCTCACAAGAGATATAAATGATGGTGGAGGCCATTCAAAACTCTCTATAAATTATTCAACCGAAAGTTGAAAATTGATTTAATGACTGATCTTGGTTCCTTCAGGAAAATCTGAATGTGCGCGACTAGCGATTGAACATAGTTCTTCAGATGATCAACAAACGCCTTACCATGTTGCTATTATGCGATTTTATCATAAAATTTCAGATCAGTGCGGTAACAGCAACCTATTGTGGCTGCATTGATGTCTACATAAACTTTTTCTTGATTATCGCTGTTATAAACCAGTGGTCTCCAAACTTTTTTGACCGCGTACCCTAATGACGAAAATAATCATAAATTGTACCCCCTAATTATATCTAATATATATAAAAAGTTTAAAATTCAGCTTTTTTTTAAAATTTTTACCCTTCGTTTTTTATGAAATTTTAAAACAAAAAGCTTAAAAAATGACAATAAAATTATTTATAAATACGATAATCCTAATAGTTATGCCGTAATCGATTTTCTAAGTACTACAAAAGCTTATAATGCAAAACATGGTTGAGATATAAGTCTATTTTATTTTTCGAGATTTTTATTATTTTTGCTGCTTTTTTATTTTTTAAATCCTATTTTTGAAAGATACGAAAAAAATTACAATATTCGAAAATCGTAAGCATATTATAGATATGAGCAATAAAAACGCCAAAAAATAACACAATAAATGTGGCCTACTCCCTAGAATTTTCTGCGTACCCATAGGGGTACGCGTACCCCACTTTGGAGACCACTGTTATAAACGATCCGAATATGTCAATAACATTCTTCTTGGTCTCATAAAATATCAGACATAATTTCGATTATGATATTTTAAGCGTTCGAAAGGCGTAACGAAGAGACAAATAAAGAAAAAATCAATACTTTTTTAAATATATTAAGGTTTAATAAATAATTCGTGAAAGGAATTTACTTCGACTTTTTTCTATTTATTTTTAATGTTGCCAAAATATTTTAAATATACTATCCAATTTGTTCGTTTGATATATATGATCATCATCGATAAAATATCAAAAGTTGTCACAAATTTTGAATTAAAATGGATAATGATTTCTGACTTTAGATAAGGAAGCAGTTACTGAATATGGCATATAGCAGTATTCTTCCGATAATCTCAAACCGATAACATTATTAGGAAAAATTTGATTGTGCTCCGATTTTATAGGACTATTCAGATGGCCATATATATCAATTTAGCTTCAAAACATTATTTACAATAATTTTTATCATAATTTTAAACTTTTTAATAACTATAAATGTATTTAAAATATAGCCTAAATATATACGGAGCTAAGATAACGAATTCAATGATTCAGAGCAAAAATAAAAACATCGGATTTATAATTTTTATTAAAAAAATTTAATCATGGTAAAATTTTGTATTTTAAATAGGAAATAAAGATGTTAATGCATTTAATTTTCCTGTCTTTAGTGAAAAGTATAGAAAATAATAAAGTGTTTGATTAATAGTTAATTAATTGGTTAATATAGTAAATATATTTTGTTTCAAAAACGAAAACACACCTGCTGATAGTCAACTTTGATTAATTTGGAAGACAGAAAAATATTTATTAAAAGATTTTTATTTCTAATTTAATCTGAATCATTTCAAGAATCAACTTTTTTAGCTGTAGGAACAATATACATAAGTTATTAGTCCTACTTTAACGGTTAGCGCCATCACATGTCAATGACAAAATATAAAAGAATCTTAATAAGTTTACAGAAGATTAAATATGCGCTATTTTTAACGAATTAATCTATAAAGTTAATTAATATTAATTACTTAAAATTCGACTTTAATGGCCTGGCCATCCTGTTAAATTTTATAAAAATCAATCAAATAGTTCAAAAATTTTTAGGGAGAAACATTTGAAGTTAGATTATTTACCATTTTCAAATTTTGCTTATGAATCGTATTGTATATTCTGTACATTTAACCCTTGTATTGTATATTAGCGAATTTTATGAAGTATAACTTTGACATCGTCATATGAAATTATCTCGGAGAAAAAAGCATCGGTTGTGGAAAAATTAATTCGTCCATTTTTCGAATTAAAGTTGTTGATTAAAATGTACGCGATTAAAGTCGTTTTCAACAGCATGATCTCTCTGCTGAATTTCATAAAAATCAATCAAATATATACAAAATTTATTAAGGAAGTCTAGAAATTTGATATATGCCATTTTCAAATGGTTAAAAAGCAATAGAAATAAATGATATCACATTCAAAGCTATCTTTAATGGCTTGATCTTATTGTTAAGTTTCAGAAAAATCCATTAATTAGTTAAAAAATATATTAAGAGACCACTTCAAAAGTTTGGATATGCGATATTTTCTAACGATTGAAGTTATGGTCTGAAAATTGAAAATATTGAAAGTATGATAATAGCAAAACATTTTTGCTGAATTTCGTAAAAATCTATTTATTAATTCAAATTTTATTAATCAGACAGTAGCAGCATTAAAAGGAATATTTTAACTTCTGAAACTAGCTACGTAAGTTAATAATTTTCTTGATCCAAAAATGGAATTTAAATTTCATATATGTATAGTATGATATTCAAAATTTATATTTAAATTTTACATCGAATTAGCATTAGTAATATTGGATAAAAAATAAAATAATACGAAAAAAATTAGATTAGCTACAAGATAATTTTTTGTTTCACTTTATAATTATCTTTAATATTATCGTTGTACTCGTTGAGAAGGATCATTATTAATATTCTGAAGAACTTGTTACAAATATTACCATGTTTTTTACTTTATTAAATCCAAATATAACAATACAAACTACTTCTACATCGTACACTTGATTCGTCCGTTAATGATAAGACTGGTTGGTAACAGATTAAAACTTTTTTCAATATTTATTAATTTTAAGTTCATTAACGTATAATTTTGTTTAAAAAGTAGAATAGCAAATATATAGATTAACAGAAATATCAAATAAATGATGATGAATAAATATAAAATCTAGTTATAAATGTCAATACTGTAATTAATTTTCGTGAAAATTTCTGTTTCAAAATATTTTACTGTACTTCTTATTTTATTTAACCATTAAAAATTACATTAAATCTAATTTCTTCATTACACCGGTATAAAATTGATGCAATGAATACAGTGAAGATTTATTAATATTGATACTGTAAATATTCACAGGGTTCTAAGTTTAGCAAGTATAACTTACGTTAGATTTGGAAGAAAAATATTCAACCCGCGACACATAAGCAAATTTTGTCTTGAAAACTAAATATATATATATAGTATATAAATTTTATTTCTGTACTATATCGTTTCTGAAATATTTTCCCATTTTTAAGATTATTCTTTGTATTAAAATCTGAAGTTTCTTACGAAAAAAATCACTCTTAATATCAGTTTTGATGTAATTTTATATAAATGCAATAAAATTTATTTTAAGAGTATGTTAAAACTTAATATTTTAATTTGAATTATATTATAGCTTCTCGTTAAAAGAAGCCAACTAGTTACAATGTTTATTATGGCATCACCAGAATTTGTTGTTCAAATATTACTCACAATCAGATGTTTAAAGTTTGAAGATCAACTTAGGTCTAGGTCTTATCATTAACGGACGAATTGAGTGTACAATATAGAAATAGCTTGTATTGTTAGATTTAAATTTAATAAAAGTAAAAAAAAATTGGTAATATTTGTATCAAAGTTCTCAAAATATTAATAATGATCATTCTCAACGAGTACAACGATAATATTTAAAGATAATTATACACTCTCAGTTTCACTGTAAAATAAAGATGATAAATCTAGAACTATAACCAATCATAAAGTGGGCGAATTAAAAAAGAATCAAGAATAAGAATTATATTCACTATGTTTGTATTATCTGTGTCCAAATTTTAATTAAATAATTACATAATATTAAATGAATTACATTATAAAAGTTGATAAAAATTTACAACAAACAATATATAAAGTGAATTTTTATCAACTTTACATATACTATATAATATATAAATTTTTATCTGTTTTATTAATACTGCAATTACTTAAATTTAATTGCATGTAAACTGGTGATTTTAAATCAGCCATATTTTTTAGGCTATTTTAAGCATGTAAGATTTGAGATCAGTGATAACTTTTAAGTCTGTTTTAAAAATGAGCAATTAATTCATTTAATATTTTTTTAAATAATAATTCTAATACAAAAATTTATTTTAAAAGCTAATTTAAATGATCTCTATAATATTTTACGTTTTAATCATAGCAGACGAACTTCTACACAAAATTTTCTAGATTAAACATTACACCATCTAGTGTTGATTTTGTTAACTATTTGTATATTTGCTATTAAAATTTTAGGACTACTGTATAAAAATTTGCATTATTTACATATAAATATAATATTTATAAAAAATTATAATTTAATTTTAAACAATTTATAAATTTTCTTTCATTTCTTTAATGATAATAAAAACGCGAACATTCTTCGGAACTTGTTATGAGTCCAGAAGTAATAAAAATCTACATCAAATCAATTAAATTGTAAGAAATAATAATAAAAAAAAAATATTATTGTTTGTTGATGAGACGTTTTTATTATCCAAACTGGAAAAGCTTGATCAGCACGTCGATATAAAATCAGTCTGAAACTGTCAAGAGTTCAATGGCAAATTTTATCTATCAAAAAAAAAAAAAAAAAAAAAGTTTTAAATACGATTTCCTCCATAAATCGCTTATTGAGAAATTTTATTAAACAGAATTCTATTACTAAAGATTTATATTTCGTTCAAAAAAAAAAAAAAATGCCTTTTTTTACGTTAATGCAATTTAAACTTGGAGAATCTTGTGATTAAAAGTAAAATAAGTTCAGCGGTTTTATCTGTTTCTTGTCAGACATCCGGGTCAAAAGTCGAAAGGAAAAAAAAACTATAGATTGTAGGAAGGTTTCGTTCTCGTCCGACAGGAGGAAGCACGGTCGTTAAGAAGCATCCTACAGGCATTTGCCTCTCCTAACGGAACTGTGCACTCAGTTCTTTGAACACCCGGATGTTGGTATACTACTGTTCAACTATCTGATAAGCGCCGTCACTTTCTCGGAAACGGTTTGCCTCACTCTCCTACTACTTGAGGTGAGTATGGTTGTCTCCCTACTAGTGTGGCTGGCTAGATAATAACTGCAATTGGAATGTCACGAAGAGACTGGCGTGGGGGGGCGTATTATTTTTAGTCGTTTTGCTCCTTTAACATCGCTACTATAAAGAAGTTATCGTTTCTTGATGACAGATTTAGAAAAATAATTTACAAACTTGAATATTGTGGTTTTAATTTTACGTGATTTTTTTTCCGAAAAACGAAATGGTTCGATTATTCCGTTATTTCTTTAAGAGGAAAACCTAAATAAGGTAATTTCTAAATTTGGTATTGATAACTGTCGACAACAAATGTTTCATTCATGATCAGCTTATTCTTCTTATCTCAATGACGTAACGAAACACTACATTCTCCCACGTCTTCCTGAAAATTCCTTGCTTTTAACACTGCATCAACTTTTATCTAGTCATATTTCGATATTTTTCGTCATAGGGATCTGTTCTATCTCGATTTTCTGCATTCCTCTAGCACAGACTGGCCTACTGGAACTTTGAGTAAGTTAACTTTTTTGCTGAGAATTAAGTCGCGTTTACGATTTGCCTTAATATACTTCTGGAATTGAACTTTTATCCCTGTTGCATAATAAAAAAAAAAAAAGATTTTAGTAATTGATGCACGTATTGCTGTTTTATACAAATTGTGTTGTTTACTTAACCTTGAAATTTTAAAGTTTACGCATACAGCATTGTTATGGAAGAAATAGATACATAGTCATTAAATTGAAATAGATTTTTGGGATATAATCGGAGCATTCGCTCACGACGCGTGCAAGGATTCCTCAATAATATCACAAAATTAGACGTCCCATAGCGCAGCGGAAAATGTTGCGACAACATGTCATGTAGCATAACAAGAAATGATTATAAACTCTCGTCGGTAGGATTCTACTTTGACTGCCCCGGGGTTTTTTTTTTTTTTTTTTTTGCGTTTGACCCTAGTGTGATAAGTCTATGAGCAATAAGTCGCGTTATAGAGCTCCTTAATGCCCGTCGTTTCTTTCGTGCTTGATAAAGTAGATGTTAATATGCATGTGAATGATATTAACATCTACTTCATCATTATCTATATAATGCATATTATATGGTAATATCATTTAGTATGTGCGCGTGGCGTCGCGAAAACGCAAGGCAGTCAAAGTAAATTTTACCGCGTAGCGACGTACGCGCGGCATGATAAATGGTATAAATTAGCCGATTTTTTTTTATCTATGGTAGTATAATATAGTTAAGTCGATTGAAAAATCCAAGCAGTTTTTCGCACTGTAAAATTTATACAACGCAACATATTATATAGCATTTTGTCATAAAAACATTTTTTGATGGTATTTTATGTTTAGAACTGGTCATAAAATTGACGCTCCTATATATTCTACCTCTATCCAAACGGGTTTGGAAGTATTCTAAAGTTTTTTCCAACTAAAAAAAAATTGTCAAATTCGATGTGACAATGTTTACTCTCTTAAATCTACTGTATCTTATGCTCTGTGGAACTAAACGTATACAATAGATATCCTGTTTAATCTAATGTTTGTACAGAAATCTTATATTTTAGTATTACAAGCAATAAAAATTTTCGTGATGCGTTATCGAATTTCCTCGAACGTCACATTTTCAACTCGCAAGTATCCATTTCCTGTCGATGAAAGTAGTTTTGTTGCTGAAAACTATTTTATTACAAACAGTTCAAGGATATTAGCTGAATAATTTTAGTGCACTTAAATTGTAAACAAATATCTATTCATTTTATTTTTTAACAACTTATAATATCCTGTTTATCGCTTTTATTATTTTTAAACATCTTTGCTAATCTGATACTCCATTTTGCATTTTTTAATACAAACGATATGCATGACATCAGTATTATTTTAATTCTCTGCTTGTTTTATGTTATGACAGGTTAGAATTACGTCATTAACTGGAATGATTATTCCAGTACGCGTAGACAGGGATAATCGTGAAACTGGTTATCACGTTCGTTTTATAATAAAAATTATACCGTGTAGAATTACACGTTTCAAAGAAATGTTTTCTTATACTTTAATCAATATCGATGTTTTTGTTTTAGGTTGTCGATGATTGAACAAATCGAAAACATGGAAGAAATTAATATAAATCATAAGGAAAGCTGCGAAAATCACGATGACGGCCAAGAATCTCTGGTCGAAAATTCCAAGGATCAAATGGAAGATAGAATAGATTACGTTCTGATTCCCAGAATTTATAGCGAGCAAGTCACCATTATGCCACAAGGACCGTTAAAGAAGGTAAACGTGCTTTCCACGTGCACTTACAGTAGTAGTCAGAGCTACAAAAATACGGTACATTATACGCCACGACTTGTACCGGTTCATCACTTCAACAGCGTCTTGGTAAACGATACGGAAGTGACGTATACAGACTGCGTATATTTTAAAACTCTAATGAAACCTAAGAATTATGCCGAGACCATAAACATGTTTTCTAAAAGTCGCCTAGATCATTATTGCACCACACTTACGCACTGGAATAATTATAAAAAGAAGTGGTACGTTCAGGGGTTAGAAATTGTTCCCGGAACACGTCTTATTCCGCAAAAGTCATCCGTACAACAACTTTCCATGTGCAATGGAAAGATAGATGACGAAATTCCTAATGGAGTGTTGTCTGGCACCGAACAAGAAATTACTGTGATGTAATGATTAATTATCACAGTAATTTGTTCGATAAGTTTACTTGTAAAATCATTCTATAACAGTATATACAAGAAATCTATATCTTTTTAATGTTGAAAATATATTGTAAATATTTATTTAATCTGTTATTTCCATGAAAGTTTTTTTTATTATTTTTAATAGTTTTATACTGTTTTATTTTGTTTACTTACTGTATAAATAAATCATATTCTGTACATCTGTTTATTATTAAAATTAAACTAGGCCAAAGTGTTACGTAATGTACTATATTTATATAGCCAATTTACGCAAACTTTTAATATGTATAAATTTTTTATATTCGTTTTTATAAGAATTTTCTATCATTTCAAATTTTAACACTCAAAAATTTGTTTTATATTCCGAATTAAGCTTTATTGGATATAATTTAGATTCTAAACAGAAAATGAGTACTGTATCGTCTGTTAAGATTTGCAAATATAAAACTGCATTATTAACGAAATATTTTGCCTATTCAAGAAACGGTAATTCATGAAGTGATTATATAATTGTTTAAACTATTAATAGGTAAACAAAATATCAGCGATATCTTTCAAACAATTTTTTTAAATAGCACTAGTTGCTTTTAAAGTACTGCAGACGTATTATTACTACTACGTACTATTTTCATAAAATTTTTAAAATCTTAAAATCGCCAATAACCAGGAATAAATGCAAATTTTTTTTATATATATAATATGAAATCAAATCAGATATGCTTTCTTTTCAAGTTTTTTTATTCGCAATATATTTTTGAACGCTTACATGTCCAGTGGCGATGAAACACGTCTTTCTAGGAAGGGACAAAATCCAAAGACACGTAATTCTTTAAAATGCCGATGTTTATCGTCCTTGAAATTGTTTTCTTAACTTTGTAAAATATTCCTAACTAGCAAAATGTGCCCGGCATAGTTTGGAAGGATATACAGGATGTCCTCGATAGTTTAGAGAAAATCAAACCATATATTTCTTATATCAAAATAACGAAAATATATATACATATATGTCCCAAAATGGCACATTTAAGAGAGATTTGCACATTTATATTAACAGTAGTTCAATGATCGTAAAGGAAACGTGTGTAATAAAGTAAATTTAAAAACAATTGAAACTGTAGTCTAAGATAAAAACGTGGATATGTTAAATTACAAGATCGGTGTTGTTTTAAATCTATTAAATAAGTTACGATCTTTGAAAAAACATTACTGTAAAAATATGCATATTTTTCTTAAATGAGGAATTTTGGGGTATATATTTATAAATAAAAATGTATGCCCCAAAATGCCTCATTTAAAATATATATAGTTTTCATTATTTTAATGGAATAAATTCATGGTTTGACTCTGTCCTAACAATTAAGTGATTCCTTGCATTTTAGGAAAATTTTAATTTTAATTATCGTATTTACGTGTTTGATTTCGTCGACAGTCCTTCACTTGTTTTTAATACAACCCTCATAATTTCCAGAAGGTTCACGAACTTGAGTCTTCATGTCTTTCCACTCTTCGATTTAAAAAAAAAATTATTTGAATTCGTACAGCTATGTACTTATACCTATTTTAAAATTGATAATGTTGCAAATCTTAATTAGTTTGTCCTTTGGAAAAATTTTTTTTAATTGAAAAATTATTTCAAGCATTTATTTCATTATTTCAAATCTCATTTTTATTGAAATATCAGATTAATTGAATTATAACTGGTGTAAAATATTTGTTGTTTCTGAATTTTAGTATAAAATCACGAAGTTATTTACCAATAAAACTGTCTAATTTTTGAAGTCACCACAGTTTGGCATCTTGGTAAATAGTCGCATTCATTAAATAAAGTTTAGATTAAATTTTAAGTAGTAGATATTTATATCTTTACATATGTATTAGATTGTATGTTCATCCAATTAATCTCCTAAACAATAGAAAGCTACAACTACCAAACTCGACAAAATTTATTCTGATGACCTGATTTAAATAACTGAAATATTTAATGATTTTTTAGAATAAGTTTTCTAAAATAAATTATAAATAATTCAACAAAGTTTTAACGACTTACGGTTAGTCAAAAGATGATGTGTGTCATCAGGAAAAGCAAACTTTCCAGGCTGAAGATTTTTGATACAGTCTGTTGACTGAATTGTTAAATAAAAAAAAAAATCTATATAATTTAATTTTTCAACAATGATTGTTCTGAAACATGATTAAATAGAATAGTTATTTAAGTTGGATAATCAGAAAAAAAATCTTGCTGAGTTTGATGGTTAGTAGTTTAGATTCTCGATACAAACTTACGAGATGAAAATATAAAATTATTAATAGGATTCTTTTATCCAGGAAAAAAATACTCAATACAAACTATATATATATAAACTTTCACGATTGGAAAATACAAAAACATGGAAGATTTTAAACAGGGTTTACTACAATTAGTGAACATCCTATGATATACGCCATCTTCATTTTGATGAATTTTTTCCTTTCTAAATTTTCTTTTAAAATATATTATTTAGCAACTTAATGAATCGCTAAATTTATAGACGTGAAACACTTCAATTTTATTACAAAGTATGAGTAATTTTATTTTTTCAATGAAAATGCCTTTAAAAATTGCAGTGATGTGACAAGAATATCGTTTCGTACACGATTACATTTAGGTTAAATATATTTTTCACACGTTTACACTTGTCCTAAATTACACAGAAAATAAACAATAGCATAGTTATATTGATTCAAGAAACTTAATATTTTACAATGTCCAGATATCCTACATTTTCGACGAATGTTTAATATAAAAAAAAATTCTTTGTGATGATGAATCGTCCTAATTTTCAAGGAATATTATTAAAAACAAATGTCTAAAAATTTTTTATAAAACATAATATTTTCCACTTATTATAATTATGTAATTATGATTAAAAAAATAATGTTTTAAAATCTCATTTTTAATCAAAGTTTTATTTTTTAAATTTATATAAATTATTATAAAAATTAATAATAATGAAAAAAACTGACTTCAATTTTATGATTTATTCGTTCTATTTATATCCATTTTTAAAAAAACGTACTTTCTACTCGTTAAAATAATGTCAGATTCGTTAGAAAGGAAAAGGGAAATTATTTTTTAGGAAGTGGAAAAAATAGCTATCTACTTTTAGAAATAATAATAAAATCTTTTTTGGAATATTTATTTTTTCAAACGATTTACAAATTGAATTTTGTGATAGACACTTTTTATCGACTAAAAGCACCTGTTACCCATAGACAAAACTGCGATGAGCAAAGATCAGAATGTAAAGCAGTTTATAATTAAATTTTATTTATTTATTTATTTATTTATTTATTTATTTATTTATTTACATCCTGGATACACCTTGCATCCTAAGGAGCCCCCCTATCCATTTCCCATCTTTACATACAATTCCACATTACATTATATTCTTCCGCTGCTCTTGAGAAAAATTCTCGTTTTGCCTTCGATGTTCTATAATTTTTAACATGTAATATTTGGTGTTTACGCAACTTTTTCCCCGGAATGTTAAAAAATAAATTACTTGGATCCAGTTTACCTTCTATAAATTTATTAATATATTTTAAATCTTGTTGTAACAGGCATTGTTCGAAACTAGGTAATTCCCCGTTTGTTCGCTTTCTACTTCCTATACTGTTAATACGTTTAAACCAATTTAACATCAGTTCTACATCTTTATCATACTCATCTGTTAGTCTTTTGAGTATGGATCTTGGCGCGCTTGCATATATAATAATTCCATAATTAATCGTAGCGATTAATTATGGAATGTAGTAATTATGGAAGTATGGAAACATCCCTACTTTTGTGTGGCATTTACTTTGAAATAAAGCTATTTTGTTGTCTTAACCCATTTTCCTGTATTCCCATTAATTTTCGAGATAGATAGTAACTTTTCCCTATATGTTGTCCGGATTTGTTTGGTAAAACAACAATTTTATCTCAAAACTTATTTTTTTATGAAGTGTGGAAAATTAGACCATATTTTATATTGTTATTTTTTAAGAAGTAATATAATTAGATAATTTAATGAAACTATTGAACTTTTTTATTTTAAAAAAATTAAATATGAATTAGCAAACAATTAATGAGCTTTAAATATAAAATTAATCAAAACAATTATTTATTATGAATGAATTTGTAATTATTCTAGTAACAATAGAATCTTACTTGAATGGAAATTGGGAAAAGTATATAATAATATATTTATTAGAATTTAAAAAAAACGTATAAAAATATCGCTGATAAATGAATTAAATCAGATAATGTACTTATTCATCAAGTACTTTTCACTTCGATGTCCACGACAAAATAAATATTTCATTCTGCCATTCAATAGAATGATCGCCTCAGTTATTAAAAATACAGAAATGAATTATTATTCATTCATATATTTTTTATTAACATTAAAAAGATTACTATATGCATATAGATATATATTTTATATTTATGGAATAACTTTCCTGACAATCCATCTTAGACTGATGCATTACTAAAAGTTAGTATAGGAGATATGATTGATGATCAAAGTGTGTGCAAAGTGCCATTTGCAAATTTGCTCTTTTTTTTATATCTTCAATATATATATATTGAATTTATAATTTTTTTATTGAATAAAAATGATTATAAAAACTAAAAAATAAATACTCTGAACTAGTATTTATATTTATGCACTTAAGAATTTAAAAAAAGCAATGTTTTTTGCATTAATAACAACATTAGATGTTTGTTTTACGATAATTTTTATGTAATATTATGAATAATTGATTAATTATTTATTTCATTAATCGATTAATGTTATCAGAATGCAATAATGTGTTTACTTTTCTTAATGCAACCGAAAGCTCTTGTTAATGTCCTCAATAAGTTTTTTAGCAAAATATTTTAAATTTTATGTTTCGTATGAGTATACTTACCAATATTTGTTATTAACACAAAAGTAAAATAAAATAAATTCTATAATTCTTTATTTGAATGATAGAGTACGTTATATTTTCATATATTTTCATTAATATTTACTTTAGAAGATTTTATAAGACGAATTCTTGTTTTTAAATGGAAAAATTTCCAAGATAAACATGATTTGCGTCATTGATAAAAGGTTATAAAAATTTTATTGAATAATTATGTAAAAAATATATATGGAAAACAAACACCGTGTGGGATTCTACTTCCGAATGAAGATAAAAGGTTGCAGTTTCTTATAGAAATTAAATATTCCATTAAATTAAAAATAGAAATGAATAAAATAAAAGAATTTTACATTTTATAGCATTAAGAGATGATAATTTTCTTCTAACAGTCTCAAAAGTAAGTACATGATATCGTCATTTAATATTTAGTTGGAAAATCTTTCTGACGTGTTCAATACTAATCGAATTAAAAAAACATTTATCATTATAAAATAACTTTCTTTAACAAATTTAATAAACAAAACGTTTCTGAAAGAAATGAGACAAGAATAAATTTATAATCCTTAAAATTTAATGCAGTTTCATTTTTCTTAACTGTATAAAATAAAAACTAAAAATAAATAAAAAGTTCCTACATGTCACATAGAATTTTTATTACATATCAATACATTAAAAAAATCTTTCAAGATAAATAAAAGAAGATTAGTCATGTAAGTTGAATGCATAAATGGTGATCATTTCTTATAAAAAAAAAATTATTTTTGTTGAATTTAAGAAAAATCTTTTTCATATTTAGAAAATGTTATTAATATTTCAACAAAAAAAATCACATATTTTATATAGGACTAATACATATATCTATAATACTGTGCTATTAATATAACTTTTTAAACTATAAATAAACTTTTACACATTATAATATATATGTATAGATTAACAATTAGGAGTATAAAAATATTAAGAACTAAAATATGATAATAACTTATTAATAATTTACAAGAATAAAAAAGATTTTCTGAAAATTCATAATTAAAATTAGATAAATATTGTAATAATTAGTTCAAGTAAATATTAGAGTTTATGAGGAAAATATTTCTTAATAGCATAAATTTATGGACTCAATGTTCCATTATCTAATATTTGAGCGCTTAACTCACTCAAAAAAAATAAAATTTATTTTTCTCCTTTTTTCGCAACGTTTGTGGTGGCTTCAAAAATTAAGGAATTTCAATTCTAGATTTTTTTTTTTAGTGTTAAAGCATTTATTTTGCATATCTTAAAAACTGTATAATAGAATTATTAACCCTTCAATTCATCAACATAATTACTACCATACACAGTATCTCTAAAAAATTACATATTTACAAAAAACCACAGGCCTAAAATGCATTTAGGCTTTTTTTTGCCCTCTTCAGCTGAGCCAGTGTATATCATTACAATTATACATTAAATACATTATTTCTTAATAGATTTATAAAATTTAATTATTTTTTTGCTAGAAAAATTATTTGAAATTTTGTCTAAATCTAAATAATGTTTTGTAATTTTATATATTTTCCACATAATACTTAAATTTACTGTCTTATCTTGCTATCGTATCCTTGATTAAAACAACGTAAACAAATGTAATGAAAAACATAAGGCATGCATACACTGATTGATCAAATTCTAAGTTTATCTTTAAATTAAATTTTGATCTTGGTTATTGAATAAAATCTTCTTTGCGGCATCACAAATACATTTTTAAGGCTAAATTAAAAATTCCTTTTTTCTTTTAATCATCATCATCATCCTCATCAACAGAAGTATTTTTTATTTCATCTACTGCTGCTTCTTCTTTTGTTTCCAGATGTAACTGTCTCGTTCAGTCTGCATCCACTGGGAACCAGTTACTTTTCTTATATCATCTCACCATCGTGTATATTGCCTGCCAGGATATCTTTTCTCTTGCCTCGGTTGCCACTCTGTAATTCTCTCTTTTAATAATTAATTCTAACATTTACATATTATCTTCTACTATAAATCACATTTTTATAAGAAAAATTAATGGTGTTTATTATGTTCAATTAATAATTGTTATTTGAACGAATGTTCGACAAGTAATTGTATTATCTGACAAGTTACCATCGAGATAGTAAGGCTAGTAAAGCAATTTACTTATAATATAACTAATATGGTTAACATTTAAAGACAAGAGAGCAAAAGTTAACATATAAATGGAAAAATTTATGCGATGTTAAAGATTAAAATGTATTGCCGATGTTTGAAAAAACAAGCAAACAAATTCATTTATTTGATATTAACTATTGATTTATTTATATGCATAATATTTACATTCATTCGATATTATTTTTCAACAAAATTAACGGTTTTTAACATTAGCTTTACAAGAATTAGGGATAAATATAATATTTTTAACATTTTTATGCAATAATTCAATAATTTATAGATAAAAAAAATTACAAAAATTGAACTGATAATGTCAGTATTCGTAGTTTTATGGTTACATAAATAATATATACCGTGAGTTTTTCTTGAAACCGAACACACTGATTTTTGGCATCGAGCTAATTCTGATGCATATATCACGTCAGGAATCGCTCGCTACGAAAGTTTATATTATATTTTTAACTCTAATGGTATTTATTGATTATTACATCCAAGAAACAAAAAACGATTTAACACACAAGATTATCGGATTATAATGCTGGTGTAATTACACATTTGAAAATAAATCGCTGAAAATTTACATGAAAAGATGTACGGCAAACAGAAATTCTGTTGTTGCTATAGCAGCAGCGTAGAAACGCAGACGTGCCGCAATTCGAACATTTTTAAAAATGCCGAATATTATTTACAACGTTACTGAACG
>WUQG02330254.1:0-18818 GCA_011317285.2 Androctonus mauritanicus | reverse complement strand
ATAAGTACAAATTTATCGCAACTACAATCGCAGCTATAATTTAGTCGCTACTTTTATCTCAGAACCCAACTCGCTGATTTTAACGCATAGCAAATCGTTGTCGCTGGCTATGTGAAACCGCCTTAAGTAGGAGAGCGACGCAATGTGACACTTTGTGTACTCGATGTTGATTGGCTAGCTTTAAAGGGTTATAACTCGAAAACGGTACCATTTAGATCATATGTTCATTAGATATTTTCGACTTGTTTCGAGGTTCCCTAACAGTTCACAAAATTTTACGACGAAGTTTTTCTTCACCCTGTATAATCCTGTAGGCTACCTCAGAAGTATATGACACTATATCCAATTTTTTGAAATTAGACAGTGTCATATGCTTCCGAGATACAGAATTATAATAAAATTATTATAATATAAATAACATTATAAGCATTTAAAAACTATAGTGTGAACAGAGTAGAATGGCTGATTAGTATGTGAAAATATAACATGATTAGTGAAGCTATATCATAAAAATTAAGTTAAAAAGGAAGGCTTTAATAGATTTTTGATTCTCCTCTTTAGTTAATATGATTATAAAAAATTTTCTTTGATACCGTTTCCATGATGACCCTGAATTTTTCGAATTATCCTGGTTTCAATAGATAATTAACATCTACTAATTCTATTGTGTAAACTGCATACTAACTGATTGATCATTCTATTTTGTCAGGAGTTTCTACCAATTGTTAGTAAACATGGTTAAAACAGATTATAGTAAGCGATGTATTCCATTTTCGTTGTTATTGGTTTAAAGACTACGACATCACACGTGTGACGATTTCTCTAGAGGAAATCTCTAAGTATAGAAAAAACAGAAATGTAAAATTTTATAGAAAAATTAACCTCGTAATTCGAAATTAAGCCAACATCTTTCAGATTTCCATCCATGTCATACTTTATAGATGCTATTTCGAAACGTGCACTGAAAGCTGAAGGAAAATTTGGTATTTTAGTGTATGTTCGTAGATCTTCGCAATACATTCCTCGAGGAATCTATAATACGCAAAACAACTATTAATTAGAAGAAAAAATTCACATTAAATGTTTATATATCTACCTGAAAAGTTTCTGGATCAAATACTGGATCTCCTTCGTACCAAACAATGTTTTCAGTAAGGTTAAAACTGCTTATAAAATGTTCTCCATTCTGATTTGGATAAGTAGTCTGTGTTCCGAAAGTATTTATTTTAACAGGCATTGTAGTCTCACCACTTGCCATTATCACTTCTTCTTCTGAAAAAGTCAAATAATGTTATTTAAATGATTAAACAAATAAAGCATTCCTCAAATATCGAGTAAAAACCATTCATCTTTCGTTACTTACTACTCCAGAAAAAATTTTTATCGAAAGTACTATCGATGGATTCGTCATAAATGCATCCGTGATATTGCAAAGTTGGAATTTCGCGATCTTTTAATGTAACGTTCTGAACGAATGCGTATTTGTACTCCCCACCATACCGAAACATCTGATGAGAGTTATACATTCTCGTACGTCTGGCATCTCGATTTTCGTATCGATATCCGTACATATCTCGAAAAGTACTATTTTTTATATCCATTGCCACGCATGTTCTTATGGCTGAAGGATCCTTTTCGGCAGGAGCTAAATTATTGAAAATAAATTTTAAAATTAGTAATTTTTCTTTATTTCTATCGATATACACGAATATTCACCTCCAGGATGGACCACTTGATAGACAATCGCTTCTTCTAGATGATAATCGAGTATTATGTGAGTTTCCATGCCTTGTTTAGCGATCATAAGTTTGACTAGAAGATTGGGAGCATCAAAATATTCTTCTTCCCACCAACTGGCATTTTTATCAAAATCAATATTTTCAAATTTCATAATAAACGATTCCTTGAACGCTGGTAGAATTGGTCCTTAAAGATTAAAAATAGAATTTTACTATAGATAACAGAGAACGGAAAATATATTAAATAATAGGATATATCATAAAACAAACTTAGTATAAGTCAATATACAATTATGCTAGTCTTAAATCTTATCTTAAACAAAAGAAAAATAAAATTTGGGTGATTCTACGGGATATAAATTAAATTTATTAATTAAATAAATCATACTGATTCGTAAAAATATATATAAAATTCAGGTTAGTTTGATTAAGCCGCCATATCAAAGGAGGGATATACTTCATCTGGCGGCTGCCACTTGTAGAGCCCATCACAGATTGACCAATACCCATGATGGGGTTAACCAGAAGGTTGAAAGATGGGATTCAACGGGCCGGGCCCAGACTCCTAAATAACTGTAGGTGTGGGAGCCGGATTTGAACCTGGATCCTTCAGGGTGAAAAATTACGTTTAATACAGTTGAAATCTGGATTATATTTCTACAGAAACTTATTCTCTTTACGTGCAGTTGGATCAGAGATGCTTATAAAAATTATAACTTATACTCACCATTAATTCATTAAGAAAGAAATTAGAGTGGACGGCATTCTCCCAATCAGAACATATTCGTTAAAATTGTAAGAAATTTTTATTTCTTACAATTTTAGAGATAGTTGAGATAGATCTTATTTACCTCAACTATTGCAAAAAGTTTAAAAAGGTATACAACACAGTATATGATTTGCAAACTTATAAATCTGTATTGACAGTTATAAATAATTTGAATAATGCATGTTTTCTAATATTGTGTAACCTTTATGTAAGTAGGTGGTGTACTTTTTTGGAATAAAAATGGTCAGAAAGGCTTTTGGAATACTTCTGGTATTAAATTTGAATAATTCACTTACAACTCAATCATTCGAAAATCATTTTTTCAGGAAAATCCGGGATCATTCCATTGATCTGTACCGTTCCGCTCACTGACTGATCTCATCGCGTATGCAACAAATCCTACTAGCCCCTGCTTCATATCTTTTATGCATATTTGTTAATGTAAGAAAAATCCCAAATATCACGCGAAAAAATTCCTTTTTAGCATTTATAGCAACAATTCACTCATCATCAGTTCCTTCTTGTATATGGTAACCTCTTTCATAGCATCAATCAGAGCCGATTCCATAGGTGAACGGCGAGGCAAAAATAGAAGAAAATATTCTGTTTTATCAGTTGTTATAAATTTGATATTAATTAAAAATAAATAGAATGTGTTTATTTTTCAATTAAATTAAAATTTTATTATAATTTTATTTCTGTCATTTATTGCATCGCAGATTTTTATTATTATATTTTTATATGAGGTTAAAGCCAAAGTGGAGACTTCAAGACATGAAAAAAAACGCCTAAGAAGCCCCATAATTTTGAACTCCCATTGCTTTTATGTTATTAAAGGCTTTTATTTAAAATTTATGTCTTATTTTACAAAATGAGATTAAAAAAATGTTCAAGATATATTAAATTTTATATATAAATTTGATTTTGAATAGATATTTCCAAACGTAGCACTAAGAATTTTGTGAACACTACTTGTAACTGTAGTTGCAGATGAGCGCAGTTTTTTCTAAGCTGAAAATTTTTAAAGATTATTTACGAACAACAAAAACAGCAACAACAATAATCCAACACCTACTGAATGATTTAACAATTAATTTCTAAGAAAAGTCGATATCTAAAATAATAAATTATGAAGATGCAAATCAAGCAATTTGTTGCAATGCAATTCAAAACATACAGAAACCAAAACATAAAACGATATCTTATAACTTAAATCTTGAGTTATTTGGTGATATATATTGTTATTCTACAGAATAGCAAACTTCACACTTAAAGAACATGAAGTTCCATACTATTGAAAACATGAACAATTATACATTCTGTACACAATATATGAAACTGACTTGATCTATTATATCAGAAATTAATTTGCTAAAACATTTTTAAACATTATTTAACGCAAAACGAATATTTTAAATTGATTTCTAAACATTTCTATTTTCGATATTAATTTTTATCTTATCTTATCGGTTGAAGATAGCGAAAACAATGCTGTAGAGAAATTTCATTTGCGCTCTGTCAATAGGTAGATATTAAACAATATTTCTATTAAAAGTTTTTAAATATAAAACATTTAACTAATTAGCTATATTTAGCAAAATCTCTATGAAGTTCCATCGAATTGCAGCAATATATCAACAAAATTTTGGAAACTATGAATAATTAAATGTCTAATATAGTCATATAAATAAAGGAATTTCTTTAGTATAAATGTTTTACATTAGTTAGTCTCTTGAATTTTCTGACAGATTAAGTTGTTTGTAACATCTTAATCTGTCAGAATATTCAAACGGATGATTATTTGACTAATTAATCATATTTAGCAAAATCTATATGAAGTTCCATCGAATTTTAGCAATATATCTCCAAAATTTTGGAAACTGTGTGAATAATTAAGTGTCTAATATAGTCATACAAATAAAGGAATTTCTTTAGAATAAATGTTTTTATATTAGTTAGTCACTTGAATTTTCTGACAGATTAAGATGTTATAAACAACTTAATCTGCCAAAATATTCAAACGGGTGATTATTTATCTATATAATAATATATAAGTTTTGATTATCTTAGAAAATTATTTAAATAATGCATCTTACCGCAAGTAAAAGTTTCGAAACTGCAAACAAGATCATCATAAAGTGCTTGGATTCTTATTAGCATCATCACCATCGCACACATCAAAACATAAAATCTGCGAATGGAAAAAGTTTAGAATGAATACTGATAATACTGGAAAAAAAAAAAAGTAAGTTCGTCGCTTCACTTACATTTTACAGATCATTTCTACTGCAAAAATATTTCTGAAGAAAGTTTCTATTACTCTGACATTTTCCGAATGTATTGCAGACGTTCAGGGGGAGTATTCGAGTAATCAATGATAATATTGGTTCAAAGTTCATTCAATAAAATTCAGGGAGTGTTAAATAAATATTTGTAATCAGAATTTTTCCAATTCAATCTTAATGCTCGATTCAGATGTATTTAAAAATTCTTTAACGATGATACGTTTTTATTAATAATATTTTTATACAGTTACCTTTCATTATTCACAATTGAGTTATTAAAATGTCTTTAGTAACAGTTAAAATACCGTATATTAATTGCTTGAGTAATTATTTGTGTTTTAATTAAAACATTGAGTTAATGTGTAATATTCATTAAAATTTGATAAATCAGTTCTAAGGATGATGATATAGAAAGAGAGAAATAGATATATAGAAGAGAAATTCAGAAATCTTGAAGAATGGAAGAATCTTTGGGTGAGTTTAGAAAATGCTCCGAGAAGTCTCCGCTGGAAAAGCTAAAGAATGATGCCACATCGCGAGATAACGTGATTTATTGAACAGCTGGAGATCCAGCTGTTCAACAAATCATATTGCCTGGAGATCTCCGCAAGTCGTGACATCACTCTCTAGCTTTTCCAGTAGAGCCTTCTCAGAGCATTTTTTGAACTCATCCTTTAACAGAGTTGAATGATACTGACCGAAAATGATGTGTAATAGTCATTAAAATTTGCTAAATCAATTCTAAGAATAATGATATAGAAAAAGAAAGAAATAGAGCCTTCTCAGAGCATTTTCTGAACTCATCCTTTAACTGAGTTTAATGATACTGAGCGAAGATTTCGAAGGTTAAAAACGAAACAAATGGAATGCAGAAGGAATGAAGAAAAAGAGTAATCAGTTATAAGAGAGATGATGGGGTGGAATTTTGGTAACGGTATTTATCCATGTTTGCTATACACGATGTTTTTCATTTTGGAACATAACACAGTTGGGCCATAACTTCCACAGTAAATATTTGTAGTAACATTAATAGTAGTAACAATACTGATGGCACGTTAGAAATGTTCAATCAAATGATTACATGGACTGCCATCCAAGAATCCGAGACTAAATCCTGAGTTTCATACCCTCAGATTTTTTAAGTAGGGCACTAGACATTCTCCTAGTTCACAAATCTTCAACCTTCACTGTCCAACTGAACATCTCATGGAGTATGAGAAGTTGTGAATGCATTTTTTTTTTATCTCCCCTAGCATTTATTATCTCCTGATTGATTAAACAGCATAGCATGAAACAAAATAACAGAGATTGAAGTATGCATTTTGTTCATTGAATCTAGCCATATAAATGATAATGACATCCAAGATTTGAAATATCTATTTGTATTAATTAATCTTAATCCTTAATTATTTCACTGCTTAAATTTGAGAAAAACTGTTTTATGTCTGCACTGTTATTGTTATCTTTAAATTTTAAAAAGGATAACAATAGCAGTGTGAGAATACTTCTGCTTTGTTTTTTTTTTAATATATAGAATAATTTTATTAATTAAATAATGATTTTATCTAAATTAAAAAATAATTTGAATTTTAATAATGAAATGTAAAAAGCATACTGTAAAAATAAGGACTTTAACTATACTTTAACATTATTAAGAGTAACAACAACTTGAAGAGTCACGTGAAAGAAACAAAGAATATAGTTCAAAATTATAATTACGCTGAAAAATAATTTTTCTGAGTCTCTTATGAAGAAATATATTAAAATGGGTGCTGAATTTTATCATATATGTGCATCCAAACTCATATATCATTAATGTTTCTGGAGTTGTTCATTTAAAATGCTATATCTTTACATATTTGTAACTTAAATAATAGTTATTAATATTTTATTCAACAAGAACTTTAACTTTCTTTCATTTAGATATTATTTATTTATTTCATATAAATGAATTAAAATTAATTTTATAATTACAGTAATTATTATTTTATAATAAATGTTCACTCTATACAGATTTTACAGTTTCAATATTGCAAAGTCAAATGTGTCAATGCAATTTTTCATTGTACAAAAAAACAAATTAACTAATTACTTCTTTCTTGCATCTGTATTAAGGTATCTCCATCTGGTCCATCATATTTCTTTAAGTATAAATACATTAAAACAATTCCTGTTCCAATACCAATAATCAGCATTATTATTCCAAGTGCAACCAATGATACTAAAAACAAATTAATGCATAATTAAGTTGCAATACACATAATACAATATAAGTAGAAAGTAACAACAAGAAATATAAAAACTGTAGACAATTTTATAAATACCTGGTGAATATTTTTTGGTATATTTGATGCTAGCAGTATTTTGTTCGATGAATTCTGGTGTGTCGGCATCCTTTCGATCATATTTTGGATCATACTGTACATCAATTCCATTTTGCAAATTATTATTATCCATTAATGCTTGTTGAATTGGTTTCTCGGATTTCTGATACAGCTTAATTAAACTGTTTGGTATTGGTCGTATAATTTCTACCTGTTATTAATATAAGGTCAGTGATTATTCAAAACGTTTTTGTTTATTATAAATAATAAATTTTTATATAAATTATTGAAGTCATAAGATGAATTACTGAACTCCATATTAACCCATTATTAAGGCAGTCAATATTTATTCATTTATTTGTATATCACAGAATAATAGGATAATACATTTCAAGTAACAGGCCTGCACCTCCAAATTAGTAACAAATTTACTAAAATTAAAATTTTTTACTATAATAAAAATCAGTACAGGTTGGACTTTTCTATCTCAGAGTTTGATGGTTTGAAATGATAACAGAGATCTACAATATACAGTTTTTCTTTGCTTCATTTACTAATGTATTTATTTTTATATCAAAATACAGTAAACTTGCATCACACCATTAATACTCTGTCATAAAGATATCCAGTAAGCTTTCCATAAATTAATACTAAGGCTAGTTAACATCAATAATAATAAATATGAGCATGTATTTGGCTTTTTTAATCTCAGCTTCAATGTCTAAGAATTTTTATTAATATGCAACTGAACTATCCTAACATTTCCAGAATAGTGAGATCTAACTTGTTTATATATTCAACATTTGATTTACTAAACTCATATTTTAAACATGATATTTACTTACATCTTTCATATGATCATCAGTAGCATATAAAATTTTGAAACTTCCTGAATTGATAGCTGTCTCGAGATTAATAAATGCAGAGTTCAAAGAAGTGCCTGGTTGTTTCCTAGTTTTACCATAGAGTGTTGGCTGATCCATTAATGCAAAATTTATTCTTGCATTGCCAGTGGATGAGTTTTCAAATAGCTGTAAGATAATTTCCTTTAGAAAAGTTCCTTTTTGATCAGTTAAGAGATAAATTCAAATTATTTAACATTATAATAGTCAAAATTTATTATTATTGAACTGATATCATTAAAATTTGCAAGACTCACTTCAACGTTTTCAACTAGTAAAACAGATCCAATATCACTGTAACTTGCAATTGCTCTTCTAACAGCTTGTAGGAAGGCTGTCTTTTTTTCGAGTATTAACTTCTTGAAATTTTCTGAAAGAAGAAATTTAAATTATAAAATTTATTTAACTATTCAATTTTCGCATATCACTTTAAATATTTCTTCAGAACTTCAAGGTCTTGCTTGTTTAAAAGTTTTAAAAATCCCATTAAAAATTTTAAAATAATTATGGACAACTTTTTTTAATATTTAACATTAATAAATAAAATTCTAATTGCATTCATCAATATATTTTATAGTTTGCAAGAATGTGCATATACTTACTTTCAATTGCAAATGATAGAAACAAGCGATTCTGATTAACCATGCAATTAGTGATATCAAATACTGAAAGTTGAGGTTTGGCAGATTTGAAATTGAAAATATTACTCTCTGTAGCTCTTTCATATTGCACATCATCTATCTGAAACAAATAAAAAAAATGGCAATAAATATTGATCATTCTTGATTGCTCGAATCTTTATATAGTATTAATCAATTAGTTAAAATTACATAGATTATCCAATTAAATAAGTCGACAGGAATTTTCAATGGCATAATATCTAATTCAAAACTGATAAAAATTTTTAAAATAATTCTATGGTTATTATTTAGAATTCTCAAAAGATTAAATGTCTTCATTTTTAAAGAAATGAATCTACAGAGAAAATTAATTTTATTTAAAATATGATTTGAAATGCCAGACAATCTTACTAAATTTTATAAAACAACGAAACGGTTCATAAGTATTAGATCATCCCAAAAGTAGTCATTCTTAGCATTAAGTTTAAAAAGTGTATAAATCATTTGCTAATTTGAAGAAGAACACATTCTTCATTTGAAACAATAACAGTCTTTCAATGTATGAAAGCTTTAATAATTCACGTTTAAACAAGCTCAGACATGTTTGAACAAGTAAACTATAAAAAAAAGACATTACTTTTGGGATGACTTCATAATTAACAGTAAAATTTTGCAGCTTGAACATCAATCTTTTTTAAATGGCTAAAGCTAGGGGATTAAATGAGACGTAGCTGAGATTATTTCTTTAATAGCAGGCCATTAATAAATATAATTTCGCGAAATTTGGTGATTTAGAATCGATTAATTGAGAGATATAGTTTAGTTATCTCTTAAAGTCCCATTTTTCTCTCGAAAGTAGGCTAAAAATTTAACTTATTCTCTTTTGCTCTTAACAAATCTTGTATTAATTTTATTAGCATTTATAAAAATCTGAACATGGTTTAAATTTAAGTAATAACTACAGCTTACAGAGTAGGTTAGTTTGATTAAGCAGCCATATCCTCATATGATATTCTGTATCTAGGGGCGGCCACTTATAGAGCCCATCACAGGCTGGCCAACAACCATGATGGGGTCAACCGGATGGTTGAAGCATAGGGTTCAATGAGGCGGCCCGGACCGTCCTGAAAAACTGGAGGTGTGCCGGATTTGAACCCTGTCCTCGAGGATTGTAAACCACAGCTTTAACATGCGGCTGATAATAATAGCTTATAATAGCATATTACTAAGTATTCTAGTTAATACATAATAATAGCATTTTTCTTACATATTGAAATACTGTTTTTGTAATTCTTACTGGAACATCATAATCTTTTTCTTTCGAGTGAGTAGGCCATTCATCATCCTAAATGAAAAAAATCCCAGATTAAATTCAAACACAGTTTTCATTAACTTTATATATTTTAAATCTACTTACTGTACTTATATAAAATTCTGTTAATACTGTTTTGTTGTCATCATTCTCTGTTCGGCTATTCCAAACGTTGCAAGGAATATCACGAGCGCTACTCTATTTAAATTTATGCAGAGTTAGTAGTGAGATATACTGTATTTAAATAGAAAACTCTTTTTTAAACTTCTGTCTAATGTTAATTAGTTGGACCTAGATTCATAATATACTTACCTTTCCTTTGTATTGCATGTCATCGTCGAAGCCAAAAATTTTTTCAGGAGAAACCAGTTTTCTTTTAAAATCGCTAGATATGAAAGAGCTATTAGAAGGAATTTCAAAGGAAAGACAGTTTTCTGATACTTTACTTATGTAGTAAACAATGCCTGAAAATATATTTTAGTCGTCGTGAGGAATTCAATAAAATTTTCTTTACACACTTTTTACCTTGATTCATGTCGAAAATAGCAGAAACGCGTGTTTCTCCGAATATGAGGAATAAATCTAACTCGTCAACACCAGGCATGTAATCAGATCGTACAAGATTTTCTTCGGCATCATACCACATCTATAATATAAAATAGTAGTAAAGGTAAGGTTAGTTAGAGTCCATCACAGGCTGGCCAACATTCTTGTTGGGATCAACCGGACGGTTGAAGAATGGGGTTCAACGGGCCTGGCTCGCACCCTTCCTGAAAAACTTGAGGTATGGGACCCGGATTTCAACCAGTATCCTCCAGGGTGGTAAACCACAGCTTTATCACGCGGCCATCCAGCCGACAGCAGTAGTTAAGTTAAATATCTTTCTATTAAAAGGTAAACTTTATAGAAAATTAACCTCATAGTTCGAAACAAAGCTAATATCTTTTAGATTTCCATCCTTGTCATACTTTATAGATGTTATTTCCAGGTGTGCACTGAAAGCTGAAGAAAACTTTGGTTTTTTTATGCCAGTTCGAAAATTTTTACAATAAATTCCTCGAGGAATCTAAAATATATATAAAAAACTATTAATCATAACAGAAATATATATATATGAATAATAATAATAAATTTTGCTACATCTACCTGAAAGATTTCTGGATCAAATACTGGATTTCCCTCATACCAAGCGGCGTTTTCGGTAGCGTTAAATCTTTCGAAAACAGGGACTCCGTCATCATTTGGATATCTAGTTTTTATTCCGAAGGCATTCAATTTAGCAGGTATTGTTTCATCTCCACTTGCCACTATCACTTTTTTTTCTGAGAAAGTATAATAATGTGATGTAATCAGTTACACAAATAAGGAAGTCATCAATATTTAGTAAAATCATTTTTCTTTCGACACTTACGACTCCAAAAGTAGGTTCTATCTATAGTACAATCGTCATATTCGTCATAAATGCATCCGTGAAATTGCATGGTAGGAATCGCACGATCTTTTATGGTGACATTCTGAACAAATGCATATTTGTAATGTGAAGTAATATAAAACTTCGTATTAGAAGTATGCATCCTCCTCTTTTTGCCATTTCGATGCTTGACCGGATATCCGTAATAATCTCGGAAAGGAGAATCTTCCATATATGTAATCTTGCAATTTCTGATGGCTGTAGGATCCTTTCCGGCAGTAGCTATATAAATAAATAATAAATGAGGGATATACTGTATCTGACGTCGGCCACTTATAGTGCCCATCACAGGCTGGCCAACACCCATGATGGGGTCAACTGGATGGTTGAAGGATGGGATTAAACGCGCGGGCCCGGACTCCAACTGAGAAACGAAATGCGGGACCGGATTTGAATCCGTATCCTCCAGGGTGATAAGACACAGTTTTATCACGAGACCATCCGGCCACATATTATTTATACTTATTATCTATCCAAGTATACTAATATTTGCCATACTTACTTCCTCGATGAATAACTTCATAGGTGGTCACTTCTTCCAGATGGTAATCAAATAATATGTGAGTTTCTATACCTTCTTTAAGTACCTTAAGTTTGACAAAACCATTAGGCTCGTTAAAATATTCCTGTTCCCACCAACTGGCATTGGAGTTAAAATCAACAATTTCAAATTTCATAATAAACGACTCCGCGAACGTTGGACGAATCGGACCTTAAAGATTAAAAAATAATTTCAATGTAGATAACAACGGGATAAAATATTAAATACTAGGAGATATCATAAAGCACATTTAATATATATTAATTAACACATTTACTCTTCTTCCATCTTAAACTGGTTAGGTTAGGTATGTTAAGTCGCTATATCTCGTGAGATATTTTGTATCTGGCGGCGGTCACTTATAGAGCAGATCACAGGCTGGCCATTACCCAGGATGGGGTCAACTAGATGGTTGAAGGATTGGGTTCAACGAGCCGGGTCCAGATCCCTCGTGCCAAACTGGAGGTGTGCCGGATTTGAACCCGGTACAGGATGGTAAGCCACAGCTTTACTTGAACCCGGTCCTCCAGGATGGTAAGCCACAGCTTTACCACGCGGCTGTCTTAAACTGGAGAAATATAAAACTTGGCTGATTCTCAGGTACAAGCCATAAATTAATTTTATTAAATTTTTACATCAAACATATATATGTCAAAATACATCTGTTTTTTGCATATAAGCTGTTTCATACATAGATATGATGGTGTCAAGTGGGGAAGTCTTATTCTGACTTTGGAAGAGCCGGGATGTTTCGAACGTGACATTTATCGGCCATCCGGTAGATAAATATCACGTTTGTAATTACAAATATTCGTAATTAGAGGATGCCTGTATTAAAATTTTCTTTTAAGGTAAATACCTGTATTATTGATAACAATGGGATTAACCTAGAGAAAACTGATATAATGCATAGCAGATAAGATAATGTTTTATCTAAGCTATTATCCTGATTTTCTCATATTAAAATCATGAAGTAAAAGTTGCATCTCTCTTTGGATTAGATGCTATGAACAAACATTTTTATCTGCGTATTTGCATAGAATAAATGAAGCCTTGAAGAATATACTTAAGGACTTCTTGTTGAGGATTTTGGTGGGAGGGAAGTGAAATATACTACGAAAGAAGTGAAAACATATATATATATATCTTTATTGCTTCAAAGCTTCGTAGGAATATAGCATTCCTTATATTACACTTAATGAGAAATAATTTCTATGGTGAATATTGTTGGATAAAATCACATTGAATCGAACTAATTAATCTCTATTTCTATGTAAATTTAATCAATATAATGTAAAAAAAAATTTCCGATTATTTCTGCGTATATATAAGTTATCAAAATTGATTAATAATTGTTGATATCACTTCTTAATAATATCACATTTGGTATACAAACTACAGAAAATGAAAGATTTATTGAATGAGTAATGATATAATTTGTGTTATGTAAAATATTACAAAAATCTTAATAACATTTTACTTTTTTTATAAATTTATAGTATAATAAGGACACATTCATTCATACTTAAAAGTAAGTTTTAAGACAGTTAAACAGGATTACGATTATATTTTATATAACAAATATCATTCAAAACATACCAGCATATTGTCCCGAGCAATTCGACCCGGGGCAAGATGCTGGTCTGTTTAAAAATTTCGGGTAAGATGCTGCCAGTAGAATTTAAAAAATTATAATTCACGAAGCGGTTGTTATTTCAATATTTTCCTTTGCTTCATATATACAAAATCTTTGTCAGCATAAGTTGAAATACGAAAGAAAATATTCAAATTTAACCCGAGTTTCAGGGTCAAAAAAATTGGTCGTCTTCTCTTGTCATTATAAATCATTGATTACTTTCTTATAAAATACTTTACAAGTAATAAGATTTTAACTGATTTTTAAACATCTCTCTCTCTTGATACTAATATTTATCTTATTTTTATCTTATCTCCTAAAGCTATCAAAAACAATATTCAACGGAAATTTCGTTTGCGCTCTGTCAATAATCAAATATTTTAGCAGATATATTAATAATTAATAATTTATTAAAAATAATGAACATCTTTAAGAAATTTTGAATATTCTATGAATAACTAAAATTAGGCACAAATGCAAATTATACAGGCTTAATTATATCATACTGAATATTAATTCCAAAAATCCTGAATTCATTGATGTAAAAAAAGAAAAAAAAAAAAAAAAAACAGTAATTTATCAGTGATGTTTCTTTCTGACGTATATAAATTTAGATCATCATAAGTTAAACTTAGAAAAATTATATAAAATAACGCATCTTACCGCAAGTATAGGTTTCAAAAATGCAAACAGAATCGTTATAAACGGCTTGGATTCCCGTTACCATCATCACTACTACTTCAAGCACCGTAAAACAAAATCTGCGAATGGAAAAAAAAAATTATTTAGCATGAATATCGATGTTTCAAATAATAATTCTGTTGCTTCACTTACTTTATACAAATCATGTTTACATCAGAAATATTTGAAGGAGAATATCTTCGGATGTACTGCAGATATTCAGTGGAAGTATTCGACTTAATTACTGATAATATTGTTTCAAAGTTCATCCAATAAAAAAGTTAGTGAGTTAAACATTTTTAATCGGAAATTCTTCCAATTAAATCTTAGAATCCGCGTATTTATAAATTCGTTTGCACCTATACGTTTTTCGCTAATAACTTTTTTACGCGATCATCTTTCACTTTTCATAAATGAGTTATTAAAATGACATTAACTATCAATTAATTATCATATATTAATTGCTTTAGTACTGTAATATTTTCTTTAACATTGAGTTAACGAGTCCGTCATATATTTGCAGGATACAGTCCTCTTGATAAAACAACGAGAAACATTTATATCAGCGTGTGTCCAGAAAAGGATTTTTTTGTATTTCTAAAAATATTCATAAATAAATAAAAATAATATTGTATATTGTTTGATTAAATCCAATCAGATGCTACAAATGATGATAATTTTCAAAATTTCAAATTGCTTTTTGAGTATATTAATTATATCAATGAATTATCGATAGCTAACTGATTGCATAAAAATTGATAATGTTGCAAAAGTTTAGTGATAGCAATAAATTTAAATGGCAACAGTTGATACACAAAATTCACTTGAATGCCATATAAACTATTGGATAAATCTATATGACTGTTTACGATCATCATTATCAGATTATCCCAAAATTAATGTCGTTTTTATCGTTAAGTTTTGAAAGGATGTATTAAAGATAAATCACTTGTTAATTTAACGAAATCAAGTATATAAACTCTATTTGAATCAATAATGCCCTTCCAACGTTACTTTAAAGCTTTAAAAATTCGTGTTTAGACAAGATGAGACATGTTTGAACAAGTACAGTATTAAAAAAAAAGATATTACTTTTGGCATGATGTGATACGTATGTTGTAGTTGTCTATTGACGAAATCTTTATTGCTTTTATTGTTCAGAGGTATTTTTATATAAATTAATTAAAGAGAAGGAAACAGTGTATTCAATAAAAAGTAGGCTATTTCATGCAAAATTATTTTATACAAAAAAATATAGGCATTGCAAAGAGGAAATTTAATTAATGTACGTTAAAATAACAGAAAGAATAATGTGGAGATACCGAAACCGAAATGGCGACTGCAAACATAAAAAATACATTCGTGCTTTTGCTCAATTTCTTCTTGACTTTTAGCTGTTCGTGAAAGTCAGAGGAAATATAACGATATCTTTTATTTCAAAATTTGATTTTGGAAAATAAAACAGGTGGATTAAAACTTCCCTATTAATAGAAGAATATGGAGAAGGTCAGGTTAGTTTGGTTAAGCCGCCATATTCTGTATCTGGCAATGGCCACTTATAAAGCCCATCACAAACTAGCCAATACTCATGATACGATCAACCTGATAATTGAAGAATAGGGTTCAACGCGCCAGGCTCAAACCCCTCCTGTAAAACTGGAGGTCTGAGACCCGATTTGAACCCGGTCTAGGATGGTAAATCACAGTGGTCTAGGATGGTAAATCACAGTAAACCACGTGGCCATCCGCCTGACAATACGGAGGAGGATTGATGCACGTTAAAAAATAGTCGACCGAATAGTTACATCGACTGTCATTTGAAGAACCAGATCAAATCCCTGGTTCTATACTTCAGATTTTTAAGTAGAATTATGATCTGACATGCCGATCTCCGAATTTTATCTGAACTCTATAATGAGATCTGAGAACGGTTATGAAAACGGTTATACCCTCCTGATTTAGTAAACCTGATGGAAAGTGGCATAAAATCGAATATGGTTAGAGATTGAGATATGTACATTGTTTAATAAATTCAGTCAGATACATCTATAAATGATAACGATTTTCAAGATTTGAAATTTTCATTTGAGTTAGTTAATCCTAATTCTTAATTATCAGGTCATCCCATAAGTAATGTCGTTTTTCGCATGCCTGACAGATTTACTGTATCCGGCGGCCAGAAAGTGAAATATATCCGAGAGCATGATAAGACGTATCGCAAGGCAAGCCCTTCGTGTAGTGTGAGGCGGAGAACAACAGCTGTACATGCATTCCTTGTGCCGTTAAAGTCTACAGGAAATAGCGATGGCTGAAAAGCACATAAGGCATATTATGCTGTATGAGTTTAACCAAGAGCATACAGCAACTGTAGTGACACGAAACATCAATATCATATATGAGCAGGGTACCGTGAATTGTCAGAAAGTACCTTGTTTGAGAGTTTTGGATCGAAATCCGTAGATTCTTCAAGTCTGACATTCAAAAACTTGTTGAACAGTAGGAGAAAGTTGTAAAAGTACTGGAGGCATTTATTATGATGATTAAAAGATCTGTTCCAGGTATATTATGTTTGTTTTCTTCACAGGTGCAAAAAACGACATTACTTATGAGATGACTTGATACATCAATGCATACATTTCAGCAAAAAAACTTTATATCTGTAAGCATTCAATCCTTTAACTATCAATAAATTTTAAAAGTATGACGATAACAACGCGAGAGTAATTTTTGCTAAATATTACTAATAATGTATTTAATTCATTTATTTATTTCATATAAATAAATTAAAATTAAATTTATAATCAAAGTAATTATACAACTAATTATTATTTTATGTCACCTTGGAGAGATGGATTATATTACAGTTTCAATATTGCAGAGACTAATCTGTCAACGCATTTTTTGTATTGTACAAAAAAGCACAAAATAATTAAGTACTTCTTTCTTGCATCAATATTGTGCCATCGCTGCTTGTTCCACCATATTTCTTGAAGTATAATAGCATTAAACCAATTCCTATCCCAATCCCTGCAATCAGCATAATTATTCCAACACCAGCCAATAAACCTGAAGACAGTTTAATGCATAATTAAGTTGCAATACGATAACAACAAAAAATTAAGGAGTAAAGGAAAACCAATAAGTAATTTTGTAAATACCTGATGAATATCCCTGAATATAATTGATGTTATCAGCATTTTGTGGCTTGTCAGCATCCTGTTGATCAAAGTCTGGATCATCCAGTATATCTATTCCACCTTGCAAAATGTCATCATTCATTATTGTTTGTTCAACTGACGGCTCAGAATTCTGAAACAGCTTAATTAAACTGTTTGGTTCTGGTCGTATAATTTCTGCCTATTAATTAAGTCAATTATTATTAATGTCAGTTATCATTTAATTTTTTTTTTTTTGTTTATATAAACAAATAAATAAATTTTGAATGGTTGATTAAAATCTTAAGATAAACATATACACAAACAAAAAGAAATCTCTCTTAATCAAGAGAAATGATTTATTTCTTCAGAAAAATAAGACATTTATCCTGATTAGAAAGGTTGCTTTGTTGTCTTATCAATTTTATACAGTAGAACCCCGTTTATACGTTTTTGAAGGGGTTGATAAAAATTATGTACAAGTAAGATTAACGTTAAAATGGAAACTTTTTATTTTAACTTTAAATATTGAAAAAATACATTAAAACTTAAAAAGTTAAACTACATACTGTGTTATACATGTTTTTTCCATACATTAAAACTTAAGATAACTATATTTTGCCCATCATGATTAATTAAACCATGATGGGCAAATATAGTTATTTTGGCATAAAGAAAGAATCAATTGTAGTTTGTTTTTTGGATGCAATACTGTATTCATAGATCAAGCCTTCATACGCAACTACTGTACACATCTTGTTATCACTAATGGTTTTTTTGATCTTATGTAACATTGTGTTACTTCCAGTGTAACACAACGTCACGTAACATCGGTAGAAAGACTCTTGGGATAAGTTTTGGTTTTACTTTTGTATTCATTCTACTTTCTATTTCGTAAGATAAGGAAGTGTATAGTATAACAAATTCTTCCTTTGTCGAAAAAGTTTGGCAAAGATTTCTTGGATTTTATGTATAAGTACGACGAAACGATTCTGGGGGGAATAAAAATAATAGCGTACAAATGGCAAAACGTATAAATGGAAAACGTGTAAGTGGGATGATTTTACAAACAAAATCGAAGGAGTGTACAAAACACAACGTACAAATGCGAAACGTATAAACGGGGTTCTACTATATTAATATTCTATAATTTAGTTATGTTTAAGGAGATTTGAGTTTAGGAACGCATTCAGATTTCTGTATATAACCAATCCCACAGTTGCAAATTCAGTAATATAATTTAATAATAATAATAATAATAATAAATTAAACGTCTTTGGGGAATGCAAAAGGTAGTCACAGAAGCCATCATTCTATCCGCAACAGGAGTAATTCCTCACACTCTGCACAAAAGCCTCAAAACACTAGATCTACATCCCAAGA
>WUQG02330143.1:0-18819 GCA_011317285.2 Androctonus mauritanicus | reverse complement strand
AGCTGCTTACATCCCAGCACTCATTAAAACTTGATTTTTTACACGGTCGTTGAACAAGTTGCAATCTACTGGAAGGATTTTTTTTTCCATCCTTCTTTCCTCTCTTGCCTTTGTTGATGGCGTAGTAAAGATATGGAAAATGTATTAAATTGTCCATCATCGGCCTATCCTAAGTTGGGTCATTAATCAGGTATCGTCTTTTAGTCACAAGAACCGTCCGAAGTAATCCAAATTCTAGTCATTAACTGATTAAAATTGGGCATCTCTCATGTAGGAAAAAAAAATCTTATCGTGCCTATTTTTTCTGCTTTTTTTATATCGAATTTATCTATTTTTAAGTAAAATATGCCGTGTTTTTTTACATATAATTTAAGTTACATAAGAGGATATTAACTAATATCGCAAAGTTTTATTTAAATTTCGATGCATTAGCAACTTTTTCCCCTTCTAATCAATACACTTGAAACAGTTTAAAAATAAATTTTATGATAGTTCTAGACTTATTATCGAATAAAAGTATGTAAACATTGAATAAAATTAATTAAGAACTTCAGAAATTTTGGAAGAAAAAAGTATGCCATACCTGAAGCTATGATGCATTCTTTTGCTGGTGGAATATGAGAAAAATTAAGTAGGCTAATTTAATTTTGTCTATGAATTGGTTAATGGTGATGTTTAAGGTCTTTTATGCTAGTTATCAGGCTGGCTAAGTTAGGTAAAATGAAAGATTCAAATGCGATAGAAATCTGAGAAAAACGAAAAACTGTCAGTTCCGTCCAAGTTCGGAAGAAGATCCGGAGAATCGTTATATTCAAGAAAGTTCAGTAGAAGAAAAACGGATAGAAAAAACACGATTCTAAACTTCATTTATCAACTGTCACGTTTCAGTGACGTTTTCCTGTGGATATTTTAGTGCACGTGACCTCTTTTCCTCCCTTCTCGGGAAAGAGAGAATATAGAAGCAAAGAAAACGAACTGGGAGGATTGTTTTACAGGGGTGGAGTTTCTTTCTCCGTTGGAAGGATTTTTGTATCTAGTGTAAAGATGCATCAGAGAGAGAAAAAGGGAATGTTAGCTTTCCCTCTTTGCTTTCTTTTTACTTGCAGGTATGGAGTCTTTATCTTTACCGACGTGTTCGACGTTACTATCTAACACATTTTTAAGATTCCATTACGATTTTACCGAATCCAATCTTTTCTTTTTCTTCTTGAACTTTGATATTTTTTCTCCTAGATATTCTCTTAATAACAAAGTTAAATTATTAATATATGTAATCAATAATCACAGATATTTAGATACATACTGACCTTTCTTCAGTAAAATAAAACAATTTTGGAAGAAATCTATCTATTATATTCCTTATTTTAATTAAAAAAGCGTCGATTAAATATCTGATGCGACATAAAGGATGGTCTTTCATCTTATTTACAAATATTTATCATAAAAAATAGAAAATTTCAGATGTTTTTAAAATATTCTAGTTAAGTAATTTGTTAAAATATTATTTCATTGATTAGAAAACGTTTGCGTTTTATAGAAAGGTATAAAATTTCATTATAAAGATGTTTTCATTAACGTTTTTCATGAGACAGAACGACTACAAACTAGAAAGCATGTAAAAGTAGATTAAGATCTATCTCTACAACAAATTACTTAATTCTGTATCGAATACGTTAATAAATATTGGAAAAATGCATTTAATAAAATTAAAATCGAAAAAATTACATAGATAAAATCATCCTATGATTTATCTATGTAATTTTATATAAAAGTTTATATAACGTCTTGAACATGACAAGAAGAATCAGCCTTTGCTATATATAATATTATTATTAAGTTACTTTGATACGCTTCTTTAGTCTGACTTTCGCTTCTTAATATTAATCTATTTTAAATTTCAATTGAATGCTGAAAAAGACATTTATAAATTTCAAAATTCGGTAAACATGTTTACAATATTTCTAGAAAATGCAAAAATTTTTATATTTGGATGTCTCATCCGAAGCGAAAAAGACTAAATCTTCTTCAGAAAAGCTATTACGGAAAGCCGAAAAGAATATTTATTTATTATTATTTTTTTGATTAAGTGGACGAGAATATTTATTTTTTCTTACGCTGTGATACATTGAAGTATTGGCACGGTATAATAAACAGTCCGTATATAAGAAGAAATCCACACCAACTTGTCTTTCTGCAATGAAGTTATTTGGTTGTCAACTCTAGTTCTCAGCTGGATGTTATCTGCTTCGATATTAGCAAAGCCTTTGACTCTGCCGCACAATCTCTTAATCTACGTCTCCTGTTGTGGCCTCTCATAGTCTCCTTGCTAACTCTCCTGCATAGGAAGCAACATGTTTCCAAATCTGATTCTATCAACGTCACTTCTAATGAAAGTCGACGATTCTCACTTAACCTACTGCTTTTCTCTCTATATTATGGTATCGTCTATCACTTAAGGCATCACTTATAATACGGTAATTGATGGTCCTACAAATTTGATGTCTTACGTCCAAGTTACTATCATTTAAACATTTCCTGCTTCTAGCAAAGTGCAGATAATTTAGAAAGCAATTTTAAAATGATGCGTAACATATCTTGGTAATAAAATTTAAAATTGCAAAATTGTGAACTTTGAAACATCTGAGAATGAAGTAGGATGGAAAAGCGTAAAGTTTTATCTTGAAGAAATCACTTTTAAGCATATTTTTTCTGATGTATTTAGTAAAGGGAAAATCAGTTTAAAGAAATTTGATATTTTTAAACTGAATTTAATGTACATAAAAACACCACAGTTAGCAGCGTGTCGTGGCCTATACATGAATCTAATCTACTGGAAAGTAAATTATAAATCATTGAAGAAGAGCAGAATTCTTTCTCTAAACAGTTTATTTAAGTTTGGTTGTTATTTTGCGAACCATATACTTCTTTATCTATGGTATATTAAGTACTCACACATCTAATAGAACCAGGTATGAGAAAATTTCGAGCAGCGACATGCATTCCAGTCGACAGCGATGCAGGTACAGCCATCAGAAAATAAGCTAAAACATCATACCAGTTAGTATTTGCTGCTAATTCCCCATTTCACATGCCGAATATTGTGATATTTTCATAAGAATCTGAAATGCTGAAGTTTTATTTATGCATACATCTGAGCACTCGTTAAATTATATAAAAAATGATTTTATTGCTATTACTTTTACATTCAAAATGTGTGATATACAGCAATTGCTGGGTGGATGATGCAGGAACACCAGTTTGGCCTCTGAGGTTATCTTCTACCATAAAAAGTAAAGTGAATGTATTTGGGGAGTTAACCAGCTGCTTCTGGCTACTTGAACTCGTTTTGATATCTTCAATGTTTCAATCGAAGCTTCTTACAGTGAAAGAAGTCATTTTAAAAGTCGTTCAAATTCTTCTCTCTTGTCCAATTAAAGTTTACAGTCTCAGTTCAAAATTTTCATTCAGAACGAAAGCAATATAATATATATAAAATGGCATGTCTTCTACTCCTATTTTCATTAATATCACGCGTTTAATGAATATTAAAATTTAATATTCATTAAATTATTTAAATTATGAATTTTTATTGAGAAGTCACTTTTAATACTCAAAAGATTATAAAATATTCATAGTAGAATTTTATCTACACCATTCAGTTGTTCTTTATCTGAGTTGTTTAATCTACTTGCCCTCATATCCATCACAGGAGTAACAAATTAGAAGTGATTGCGAACGGGATCAATAATTCTTGACCTCTTAGGATTAGCAAAAGTGCTCTCATCACTCTCACTTCATCTATTTAAAATAAACAGGATAATAACTCCCTCCTACTAATTTGATATTGTTATCTTTATTTAGATTCATATTTATATTAAAATTATCTCCGAAAATTTATCATAAAACAATAATTAAATTCAACAGAAAAAAATAATCAAGTTACTCTGCTGATTTTTTGGGGGATGCATTTTGCGATTTTTGTTCTGCTTTTTTTTTTCTTTCCTCTTCTTTCACGGATCAGTCATTCGACCCTTTTTTCTTGTTTTTGGTATCCCAATCCCATTTTACGCCAAAGAAAATCCATTGATTTATTTAGGTGCTTTCGTTGTTTAAAAAAATTCTCGATCTGGAGAAAGAAGCAATAAAAACATATTTTTGACCATATTTTGATCCATTTTTCGTAGCAAAATAAATAAAAAAATTTTTTCTGATCACTCTTGGGAAAAAAGAGACTGTTATAGTAACCAATGATTAAGAGATAGATCAAACTTCCCATTATAAAATATTTATCACTTTTCCATTATGCGAAGTAAATATTTATCATCCTATTTCATCAACTAAATTATACAAAATTGCATTTAGATTTTAATATTCTGAGCAGACTTTGCTGATAAATTAATATATTTAAAAATAAAAAATAAATAAATAAATAAATCGAGTATTTACTTCACGAAAAATTTATACTGTAAATATTTTTTTTTTCTGTAAAAAAAAATAAAGGAAGTATTTTACGATTTTTCCTGGCAACAAACGGAAATCTAATTACGATAACATTCCATTAAATAATAATGTTATTTATAATTATTGCATTCTTTAGAAAACTGTGGAGGAAACTCATTAAAGTAATATCCGAAAATTTAGTTGTACTCACGAGTACAAAACACTTCAATACATCGCAGCACCCCTCTGAGTAGCAGAACCACACCCTTAACTAGCTTTAAGGTACCGCCCTTTCCCAGATTCTTTACTGTTGATTGATACGTATAAAAATTTATTAGATTATCATTTAATAAAACGTAAACAATATATATAATACAGAAGTATCTACGCAGTTCACTTTATTTTATGTTTAGCTACTTTTTCTCTTTATGAAAATATGTTATATACGAGCAGCAGTACATCATGAAGAAAAATATATGTTCAAGGCCTTTACTGATAATAAGTAACATTATGGCTTTTTTTTACAGAAAAGTTCTTCCAAAATGAGCATAGTATCTTTCATGTGCCACAAATAGTTTCAAAGATATGGAATTTTGAAATTTGAAGCAGTCGCCATCTTGCAAGAGACTTCAATGGCGTAACTTGCATAAAAATGAATGATAAACTAAAATTAGACGGAAAAAATTAATGAGATTGTTGTAAAATAGATTTAAAATCCTTTTAAATGATTATAATAACATTCAAGTACAAGAAATAGTTTCAGTACAGTATATCGTTGTTTTAACGTTTCCAGTAGCTGTCATGCTATAACGAGAAGAGATAGTATCTTCGAAATTAATAGGCATGTATCTTAGATAATAAACAGTGACCTCCTAAAATTTGAATGCTTTTAGATGTTTGGTTCTCGAGATATCTTGTGGACAGACGACGGACGAAAATAGCCCACATATAACTATTTTTTCTTTTTTTTTTTATTTAAAAATTGACTGTAAAAAGTAATACGATTTAACAGGAATAATAATTCAAAGAGAAATCTCGTCATTTTAACAGTTAAAAGCGTGAAAAATAAAGTGAAAATTGTAGTAATAACGTTGTAAGAAGTCATCGCTTGTTACAATAATTCTATTTCCGAATATGGCCTTTATCCAATTCTGTATTTTTATGATATATCATTAATATAATTATTGCATATCTCTATAATGGAAACTAGAATGATATTGAATTATTCGAAAACTAATTTAGTTGGACCGTTTCCAGATAATTAAATGTTTAATTTATATTCTGCAGGTCGGTTTAAATTCATCAGGAGAATCTCTCTCTCTCTCTCTCTTTCGATAGGTAATTTTTTCGTGTTATCGCATATTTTTCATATTCGAAATTATTTTAGCGTCAGAAATAATTATTCTTTAGAATTATCTCTTCACTCTCTTTCATATTCAAAAGTATTCCTGCTTTTTTCTCCCAAATTTCCCTCATACCAACGAATGTAACCTTTTGATATATGATGCGCTTAGTACAAACTGGATAAATTTTTAAAATTCCGTAACACTGCATATAGTTCGCAACCTTTGATATGTTTTTTAATAAAAAATGTAAATATCAGATTTTACTGGATGTTAACAAGCATAAAAAATGAAACATGGTCATTCCCATAATATCGAGTTACATGAAGTTTCTTAAATAGGTTATTTTAATTAAACACACATTTAAGCAGCGAAAAAAATTAATTTATTGCTAAATTTGGTATAATTTTTGAATATTTTAAAAATATATTCGGAAAACTTAATTAAATTTATAATTTTTTTCCTTTTAATAAATATAAATATTTACGTTCTAAAGTAAAGTTTTCAGCATCTTAAGGAGAAAGTTTATTACAGAAAGTTCACTCTGAAAAACATTATCAGAGATAATTACGTCTGTAAAAATTTAAATGAATCATTTCTAGATGAAGTTTCGACTTTATTAAATCATTTCTTATGATTTAAAACTCTGAACCAAGCAAAAATTTACCCTCAACTTCCCCTTGAAAATAATCTGAAGGGCGTGTGTGCATAGAGTGCTCTCAATAGCTCCTTCCAACAGCAGTTTGGGGGATGAAAAATCTGCTTTGATTTACAGTCCCTAAAAGTTCAAGCGTCATTCTAGTTGGGGCTTAATTCCAGCTGAGAGGGAACAGTAAATTTTGGTATCAAATCAACTTTCCGTCTTGCAGCCTCAAATCATATATTTTATCCTCTTGGATCTTTTCTAATCCAAATTTTATGAACTAGAAAACCGCCTGCATCTACAAATTGTTATGAAAGACTGATTAATTTATCGTTCAATGTTTTATAAGTAGGTAAAAAAAAGAAGAAGAGGAAGAAGAAGAAGGCGTACATTTGTTGACATTAGAAAAGTTTCGATGCTAATAACGCTTCTAATTTTTGCGATTTAAACTTGATTAATGAACTTTTAGCGGTTACTTTAATAATTAGAACTGGTTTCATTTTAAATATTTAAGTATATTTGTTATTCAAAGCTGGTATTTCATTCGTGGGAAAATGGCATTAAATTGTTTTTCCCACGTCGTCATATGAATCTTAAGGAGGATAGACATCAACATCTATCGTTAAAATTTTCTGACGATAATGATCTCAAATAGATGTTCCATTCTGTAATCCTTTTTAATATAATGTAATGCAGTGTACCGTAGCCTTATAATGCAATCTTCGTATGTGTTCTGCATGCATAATCTTCATTGAAATCTTTAATGGTTGTCATTCTTTAAAAGAGAGTGCATTTATGATGTTGCAGTACGAGCTATCCGGAGAAGCTTAATAGCCTATTTTTCTTTTAAACAATTTTTATATTTACATATCTAACTAACTTAATAATTATATATATATATTATGTTAGAGAGCATCTTATATCGAAATCAATCAAAAAGTATTAAGGGGAGAAAAACAATCTCGCATAACAATACATTAGTACATCTTGGTTCTATCTACAGCATCAATTTTTGTCTATTTATAGACCACGACTGGTTTGAGTGTCATAGGGCATAGTACCATTCATTATATCGGCGATGCCTCTCCCATGTGAGTCAGATTAATCACAGTTCTCCCTTCTATAGTCGCTCTATCAGGCGAGCTGCGAAGATCCACCCACTCACTATATGAGATGTTACCACGATCAGCTTGACTTATCATTATCTGTTGTTCCCCAAGGAGAAGAGAGGTCAGATCTTGCAATCAGTTCCGAAAACGTTATATCCCAGACTGGGACACGGAGAAAGCAATTCCGATTTGCTTTTAAAATGGAAGGGTATTGAATGTTGTTGTATCCATTCTTGAACGTTAGAAATTTCTTTTTTGAAAGTGGCAAACGATTTCTAAATTTCTCTCTCTGGAGTAAGTATATTTGCCGACTCCATTTATACATCAACAGCATTTTGAGTTGTTTGTGAAAGTTTCTTGTGTACGGTTATAATATAACTTATGAAATTCTATTCATTCACACGTATCAATGTTTACTTTATCTTTACAAAGCACTTAAAAGCTGAGAAATTATGAATCAAAAAGATTCCCCCCTCTTTATTAGCTATCCTTTAGTAGACTGCTTAGTACGAAGCAATAGAATGCTATCATTCTTGTGGTACTTTTAGAACCATCGTAGTAACATCAGTGGAGTTTTCAGAAAAAAAAAATCCGACGTTTGTTTACTTTTAATTTTTCGATTTACAAATATTTATACGCGAAAATCAAAACCGCGAATCTCTATTCTTAGCTCGAAACTTATTATCTCGAAAGAATTTGATACGATGAACATCGATAATTCGGGAGTAAAGTAATTAAATTTTATAACTACATTCATAAATTGATTTTCCTTTCTTATTTCTGTTCTCTGATATGTTCCGAAAGTTATTAGCATCGTATTGGATCTTTAATGACGACATTAATGGTTAATGTATAACAGTATATTTGGAAACTCGGATACTATGACCATTAAGCAATAAATGAAAAATATAATCGATTGGGTGTGAGTAAAATTGTTAAAATGTTTTAAGAAACTTTGATTTAAAAGTTTATAAAACTTTCTCTTTTGTGTTTATTTACGGCGAATAAAATTCGATAATATAGGATATAGGATCCCGTATATGTATAGGAGGATATATATATATATATAAGACGTTGCTTCTACTTCCATTATTTCCTTATTGGAAAATCGATTAATACAATCTTGGTTTTTGGAGATATCAAGTTAATAACGATACACGTCGCAAAATAAATCAAAATTTAGGAAAAATCGATCGATATATACGGGGAAAAATGATAGAAAGAAATTTAAAAAAAGAAATTATTATATTAAATTTATCGGTTGAAAAGAAATATATGATGGAAGAAGGGACGATGGTTAGAAATGATGGTTGTGATTCAATCATTGAATCACAAATGAGATTCTATAAAGTATCGGTCTAACAATTGAGGGTTTTTGGGAAAATAAGAATTGTTGATTTTTTTTCTATCCGTTTTCAACTGTTGCTGGTGTGGTTGAAAGGAAACGTTGTACGCTTCTGGTTCCTGTTGCTATAGCAACAGAAGATGCGGCGACGCTCCTTTCAACAAGGTGATGGATGACCTTCAATAAAGCAATAGATGACCTTCGCTAAGTCGGTGTCTTTTTATGAAAAGTATGGAAGGGGGAAGTAAAAAAGAAAGGAGAAAAAAAAAAGAAAGAAAACCCGAGCTAACGAAAATGTCTTTCAACTTTCTTCATTTTTATAAGTAAAAAGTTTTTCACATATTTGAAATAACTTGATGAAAATTTTCTACTTCATATAAGTTTATCAAAGAATTTGCTTGAAAACGGGAAATTAAAGTAAATATTTTGTTTTCACTTTTATTGATAATCAATCATTTTCTGAAATTTCTCTTTAACTTTCGAAAATTAAAGATTATAAACTATTCCGAGAGAAGTTTTAGAAAGTTATTCTATCGCTTACGCGTCCAGCAAAAGTTTTAATCTTAAATTCTGGATATAATTTATAGATTACAACCAATACTTATCAAATTTATTTACTTTAATATAATCGTTATCATTTATTTTACTACCAACTAACTCATAGAATATACGTAGAGAAAGATAATAATATCTAGTCATTTTCGAGAAGAAAATCTGTAAAAATCTTAAATTAGGAAATGCATTTCATAAAAAAATCCCCGAAATTAGAGAATAATGATTCGGAATAATCACTAGATTTATGGTAATAAATCAATGTTTGATTTTCTTCGGTTACAGTTGTCTATCAGTCTACAGTATCATTTTAAACAAATATTCAAATATTGTTTTAAGATTCTAAAGAAACATGCTTATCCTAAATAGCAATATGGATGTAATGACACTGTCAGAAGTTTGATTAATGAGTGGGCAGACACTAATGTACTCGCACTCATCTCAATACAACACTTTCGACCAAGGCGAGTGGCCAGATGTTGTTTTATAAGTGAACGTTTAAAGTTTCTTCAAAAGAGGAAAAAAAATATGATAATAAAAAAATAGCATTCGTTCTTAACAAGAATTCTTGTAGATGCATCGAAAAACATTTCCTTTCCTCTCGATTTCTTTTTTTCTTTTTGCATTTTTCAGAATGGAAAGCATATAAGAAACATATAGGAAAAGATTCCAGTAGTTAATGATTGCATTTTGATTGATAGAACTATTTAATGAATGAAATTTTAACCTGAAGAATGCTAGGACAAATTTTAAATTTTACTTTTATATTAATTTTATATATATATATATATGCAAATGTTATTTTTTTCTTCCTTTGATACAAAAATAAATTTTTAAAAATATTTAGAAAGACTAATCGATTTTGATTAATTAAATCGTACGTCAGATAAATATGTTTAATTATTTCTTTTCTATCATAAAAAATTCTATTTTGATAATTTTTATAACGAAATTTTATTCTGTTTTATTTTATTTTTTTATATTTATTGTGAAATTTCCTTTTATAAAAAATAAAATAAAATTTTTATTTAAATGTGATAATATTCATTATATTAAAAAATATATTATTTAAAACTCTGATTATGTTAGTTATATTACAATTAAAAAAAAATTAATAATAATATTTTAAACTAAATTAATGTAATTTCCTTGTAAGAAAAAAATTATTTTTTTAAAATTTTACAAAAAAATTATATCAATTTAGTTAAAAATGATAATATTTTCTCTCTAATTAAACTTCTTTAATTAAAATATATATATAAGTTACACATTATTAATTTTTTTCTAGAATTTTTATGATAGACGAGACTTTAAATTTTCATTATTTAATTTTATAAAATTTTCCCCTTTTTTTAAAAAAAAATAAATATTTATGCCATATCAATAAAGATTGTCTGGAAACTATGATTGATCCGATGATGTAATATATTTGAACAACACTTTTATGCTAACTGGGGTGAAAATTTACGCTCTAATGAAGGTAAAATTGCAGCTAACTTGAAAACATATCGATCGAATAATAATAATAATAATAATTTAAAAAGAAAAAAAGCATAAGAAAATGCATTTAATTTTTTTTTTTTTTAACTGTAAAAATCGTTGTCGTTTTAATTTGTTTATAATATGTAAATTATTTACTTTAATTCAATTAAAATTTAGCAACTTCTCTAATTTCTGTAGCATTTTTTTTATATATATATTGTTTATTAATTATTTGATGATAATATTTGTGTCCTACTTAGAATTAAGTCAAACAAATTAATCTATTGAAGATAAATAATTGATTTACTACGTGAAAAAGTCAGGTTGATGCTATATTAGAAACGGCACTACGATAATGTCTGCTAATTAATGCCATGTGATCTGCAAATCAAGTGGCAGATATCACATTACTAAAACCATGACAGGCGTCAATTAAACAGCTTATTAATGTTGGAGGAAGTAAGCAATTTGCTGACTCTTCATGATTTATTAGCGATATACCGATAAAGTTGATATATATAAGTACCTAATTTCGCCTAAACTACTTTGGAAGATTTTATATTACTTTTGAATTTAATTAATTAAATTGTAGATGCCAAGATATTCAATACGAGAAGTTAATAATGATGGCTTCTTTGCTAGAAAAATTCTACCTTTTAAAACTTAATTTTGTGATTAATAAATAATTTTCGTTTACTTCTATTTAAAAATATCTTTATAATTAATATAAATGTTTGTCGAATAAAAATAAATAAATGCTAATAATGAAATCTTTAATGTTCGAATATAGGAAAAATGTGCGTATTTTTTAATTTTTTAGATTGCTTTCTTCGTCATTTTTTTGTCTGGTTCTAAATACAAACTATGATGTATGTATATAGATATATCGTATATAAAATGCCGAATTGGCTGTAATCCAAACTGTTTTCGTATATTTCTTTCTGTGGAATGGTAAAAGATACTACCAAAAACTTTAAAAAATGAAAAAAGTTTGATTAAAGTTGCATAACATGTCTCCTAGAAGCTTTAATATTTTTCTCTCTTTTGAAGAAGAGTAAAAAGAATAAAAAAAAAAATGTATCAACAATAGAATTTTGTGACAAACGACACAACCGGATGACGTCATAAAAGAACGACAATTAAGGCAAAAGAAAAAGTTTTTGTATCTTGAAACTATAGTAGTTGTATGCGTGTATGTGTGTGTGTGTACGACTAGATACCAGAATCCTAAGGAAAATGCCAAAATTCTTTGTTTCTAGTTAATGAAAGTCTAACCTTGATGTTTATGATGCTGTGGGAGAATAATTAGTAGCAGCGACCTATTGTAATAAGTAATTTAATTATTCATAGGGGCTGAGAGTCAGACAAAGGCCTGGAGGGATGCCTCTGGCTTTGGGCAGAAGCGAATTAAACAGCAGGATGGCTAGCATCCTCGGGTCAATCTGCTGCCGTCCATTGCTGTTTGGGTAATTAGGTTTGTCGGGCGAAATCAACTAAGAATAATTACCAACACCAAATATAATTTAAAAATGCTCTTCTTGTAATTTCTCTCGTAAATTATTATAATATACGAATTAAAGCTGCAAACCGAAAAGAAGTATGTATAATATATATATATATAATAGCCAACAGTCTTAAATCTAGAAAAGGGACTATATTTATTACTGTAATTAAATAAATGATTGTTAAATTCATTCAATTTCCACAGAAACACTTATTTAAAAAAGAATTTAACATCCATTTAATTTAAGACAGTTAAACTTTATTAAATTGGCTATTATTACTGAAAAACAACAGTTTGAGACATTAAAAATAGTAAAAATATCTAAAAAACGTGAAATAATACTCAAAATAAAAATATTTCTAACGGCATACCAGAGTATATGATAAATGTTGACGTATTACTTCAGTTTCAATTGTAGTATTGTGAATGAATGAATGAATGTCGATTTCAGTCCTGAATGAATGAATGAATAAATGTCAATTTCAGAGTAGCGTAAAAAAAAGAATGAATGAAATATTCTAGCATATCAATGAAAATTTAAATAAATTGGCAAAATTATAAAATATACATGATATGAATTATATTATCTAATGCATGCAATGCTGTTTGATGCATTTAATATAGTTAATACTTAATTATAATATTTTATATTTTCAATTACAATTATTAACCTTTTATTAACATCATTATCCTTCATTTTACTATTAAAGAATAAATATATATAGAAATTATATTTTCTAAAGGTGTTTTAATTTTTTGATTGCTAATAAATATATATCAAATAAATTAAGTTTTATAGAATAAGTAAAATTGTTGAACGTCATTTCTTCCTTACTCGGAAACCACGAAAAGTTTTGATTTCCACAACGATTCAAACTTGGAACGAAACCTAGGAATATTTTTTTGTTTATCACTGTCTATAGAACGAAGAAGATGAGAGAAGTTGCGAAAGAAAAATGGATTATAGATGACTGGCATAGCACCGAAGAGTCGGGTGACAGTTGGAAAATACGACTTAGTCTGGTGCAAATCCGCGAACGACAACACCTTACTCCATTCTTCATTGGCATCGTTGACAGGCATTCGCATCTACCAAAAAGAGGCTAAATTTATCTCCTGTTGTGTCACAAAACGTATTGGCCAAGAGGAAAAAAATACTGGGGGGTTTTGAGGGAATTGATAAACGTTTCGTCGTTCCCACTTCAGATTAAGGTACTGAACACCTCTCTCTCTTTCTCTTCCACTCTCTCTCATATTATTGGGCAAAAAGAATTGAAACGAAACTAAAATTTCATCCGTATATGACGTGTTTTGCTACTACTATTCTTGAAGTCTTGGGAATTGTTTTACGTTTGTGGATTCTATCATCTTTTCTACAACAAGTTGACAGCTTAAAATTGAACTCCATCCATTATATTTCTTACCAATTGAATAAAGGATAAATTTAGTAATCTCGATACTGGCCCCATTATAAATGGATTTAAAAACATATAACGCTTTAAAAGACAGTATTAGATAAAATGGTTTCAAAACTTATAAATAGCTTTATGGCAAAATAATCTTATCGTAAAATAGAATTTCGTTCATGAGATTGAATATCTACATATTTTATAGCATAATTTAATTCTTTATACCGTGCACTGTAAAGAATACTAAACACTCGAAAGAATGCTATAAAAAGAAGTTATTGAGAAGTATAAAACGTATAGTTTTTTTCACCGAAACTTTACAATAAAGCAATTATGTTCTAAAGAATATTCATTTATATGAAAAGAAGATAATTATTGCATGCGTTGAAAAATTTTTTCAAAAATTTCAAAGGCAACCTAATGAATTCTACAATAGCCATTTTTAAATTTATGTAAATATTTAAACGTTTTATCGCAAAATATTTTGTGGAGCTATTATTATTACAATATTAATGTTTTTTTCTTTTTAATACTAAAGAATGAAGTTTTCTTCTACGAGCTTGCCTGTTTTGCGGAGAAGCCAACTTTAAAGATTAATAAATTTATGAACTTTAAAGGTTAATAAATGATGAAATGCAATTTAACAGACTTTATGTTTAATATTATACGTGCTAATGAATCTTTTGTTTTATTAATTAACCGTTAATAGAGTGTGTAAATGCGTTTTAATTATTTTGTAAAAAAATTGATTAAGTATCAAATTGCCAAATTTTCAATTAATTGTAAAGATATACATATATATTATTATTATTTTTTATTGGAGAATTTATATTAATATTTTATATCAATTGAGCTGTCAACACCATTTGTCTGTATTCTCTTTACAGAGAACGAAATGAAATCCAATGCAGAATTAACGTCAAGTTTCGTTTCGTTGATGTATGAGTTCTCATTGAAAAGAAGACATGGTTAACATTTCATGCCATTAATAAGAAGACGACGACTATTTTAAAATACTTTCAAACTATTTATTAAGTTGCAAACGTTTCTCTCTACGTTATCTATGAATATTCAAACTTAGTTTATTATTACACAAATTTGATTAATGCAAATATAATTATGATACTTTTATTTCATTTTCGATGCCTCTGCAACGATGGTAATCTAGAATAAAATATAATAAATATTTTTGAGTTTGGTATATACAGGATAACTTATATTCCAGGTTTCTTATTAAAAAAAATACTACGACAACCGGAAAGAAAAATGTCAACGTTCAGTGTGACAAGAGAAAACATTTCTCATTATTTTCTTCGAGAACGTGAAATTATAGGTGATGTCATACTTGAATAGCCATACTTTTAACGACGGTTTTCCCTTGCGTTAAAAATATTCTAGAGGAAAGTCTGAGGATATATTAGACAGTTCCTTCGATAGAAATTGTTTTTCTTTCTTTCTTTCTCGCATCTACTCTTACAAAATAAGGCAAAGAGTTAGAAAGTAGTTATTAGATCGTAAAGTAGACTTGATGAGAATTTACTAAGACATCTATCGTATTGTCTTCGAAATAAGTTTCCTGTTCAAATTAAAATTTCGGGACGGAGTTAATCAGCATCTCTCTTCTCCTTTATTGGTTTGTTTGAGTAAAAATAAATAAAATCTATTGAAAAACCTTTTGTAACGCACTGTCAAACTGTTTCTGAGAGTTTTATAAAAGATATATCCAGGCTGGCAAACAATGGACAGCTTAAGAGCTATATAAACATTATATAGGCTATATATACATAGTCAATCATCTAATTTGCATTCAGCATATTAAAATGTCTGCATAGATTCATAAACATTTTAAAATTCTCTATACGCATTTAAATGTTTTAAAACTTTTTTTCTAAATTTACCACAACTCGATTAATTTTTAAAAAACCAATTTCCGACGATAAAATCGCATATTTTAGCGTGTGTTACTTATACATAATTGAAGTCGAAAATCCTGTTATCTCCTGTCGTTCCTAGACTTAATGTTAGGGCCTCTTATCCGATATAGAGGGTCAAAAATTGAAATATTGCCAATTAATTCACTCCCGCCTACTACAGTAGGGAGAAACTTGATACGAATAACAACTTTACAACTTTATTGTACGAGAAACAATTGTTTATTTGATCGAATTTTAAGATAAAAATTCTTATTAAATAAAAGGGAATATATATATATATATATGCATTAGAAACTATTTTTTAGAAAGAAAATCTGATAAAGGTACAATGCTAAGTATTTACATTTTCTTGCATGCGAGTTAATAGGATGGAGAGAGTAAATGGCGGGAGAGGATAACAGGAACATTACATGTAGACGACAGACCACCAGATAGAATTCTGACAAATGCACATTGGATGGTGAATGTCATTAGTTAGGAACCCCTCTTTCTGTTGGATCGTTCTATTTGCCTAGACAGGGGGTTGACTTTGCACTGATGTGCCAGTGGCCATTTAAATAAAGAATATACAGCACACACCTGTTGTAAACTGCTACAACAATTAATGTTATGCTCGTTTCCTCTTACTTAAAAGGAGATTTAATTATAAATTACCCATTTATTAAATTTTAATAAAATTTCTATTAAAATCTACGCGCGGACAATTAAACATAATCCGAATGTTCTCTACTATAAAAAGAAGAAAAACAAAACGGTAGCCATTAATTTAAAAATGCAGGAAAAGTAATAAATTTTATAGCATTAATAACTTATAAAGCTTTTCTAAAAGATATATTCTTGATTTATTAATGGAATAAAGTAATTAAAATCTTATTAAAATTTAATACATTTTTATTTAAATTTAATTCTTAACTCGTTAAAAGAAATTAATAAAAAAATTAATTTGGATTTAATCAAATATGTCATCACTCGTTGATTGTTTTGTTACGTTTACATAATGAAAAATAATCTATTTAATTCTTTTCTTTTTTTTATTTTGTTTTTTAAGTTATTAAAATTAGAGGTTTGTTTAATTTACTCAAACAAATTGAATGACTCCTTAACAGAATTTACATCAAGAACTCGAAATTAGTGCGTTGTTTTTTTTTTTTTTTTAAACTCCTTCTCTCTTTTCAGCGTATCTTTTAAAAGGAAAATTCTTTTTACTAACATTCCTTTCACTTATCTAGAGTTCGCTAACTGGATGAACTCGGTTGAAAGGCTATTTCCCATTAGTTACCCCTTGAAGGTGTCTAGATCGCTAAAGACTCCATCAAAGCCACCGTCTGATCTTAAAGGCGTTAGATGAAGAAGTTAGCAATCTTTTTCATTTATAAGGAAATTACAAATGAATGGAGAAACTCTTAACTAATCTGGGAAATTTTTAGAAACTGTTAGTAGTTGATATAAATTAAATTAACATCCTTAATGAATGAAGTTTTAAAAGAAATTAGTGGGAATGGAATTCCTTTTTAATTAATTACGGACAAAATGGATTGATGAACTCTTTAAATGCTCCAGTGATTACTAAACTACTTTAGTCTTTGGTAAGTAATTAAAAAAATAAAAATTCTTCTTTTTTAATATTAATAAATCTATTAAAAATAAACATTTCTGAAGCTTGATATTTATAGTATTTCTCGAGTAATTTTTTTATCATCATTCTATCATTTTGAAATAGTCTTTCGAGCAAATAATGTTTTCGTCAAGATTATTTGTGCATTAGTAAAAATTATCAACACTTGTTAATTATGATCTTTATAACTAATGACTGCTTAATTAATATTCGACTTCAAGGCACTAAAGTACGTTATTATAGTACGATAAATAAAATTAATTTTCAGCTACAGATTCATCTAGAATAATACCGTTGGCGGATTTATCACGTTGTATGTTGGCCAGTCTTCTTTTTTCTGCAAAAACAACATTTTTTCTTCAAGATTCACATTGTGAAAATATTATTTGCCAAATTTCATTATTTTTCATCAAAGTTGGTATTTTTCTTGGATAAAATTTTAGTTCAAATTTGTCCAGTTTTGTCAAATTTTTCAAAATTAAATTTTTGCAGAAATTATGTGATTAAACCAGAAACTTACAAATTTTGTCAATGAAGTCAAAATTACGCAATAAATGAAAAACTTTGTCAAAATTTGGCAAATATTCTTTTTACAGTGTATGAGACTTAATTTGTACCTTTGGCTTCCTGCAATATCAGTATCTCTTGTTCACGCTCTTGTTTGGCCGTTTTGAGTTTTACTCCCAGTGATCTCGAGACTAATCTCCTGGCCAGGGCAGTACAAGTTTCGGGTCGATTTTTAAAAGGCATTAAAAATTCCGACGTTTTTTGAACTTTTGATTTGCTCATGGTCGACGCTTCCTTTAACGATCTAGTTTTGATAATTGGATGATGTAAAGACAAAGCTTCGGTTGCTAAAATAAATGAAACATTGTTTTTTACAAACCTTGTAATAATGTGCAAAAACTTTAAATAAATTTTACCGATCAAAGAAGTGCTGAATACTCCGAGACAGTGAGTATCATCGACCCACTTTACTTGAAATCCTCGTTCCTTGAAAGTTGTGAAGACCTCCTCGATGTCGTTTGTTGTATATTCGGCAGGAAAATTATAAATTTCAATTATATGAGCGAATTCGTTGCTGTTGCAGACTTCCATGGATTCTGCGAGAGTTTTACAGGTAATTTCAGGCATTTCGATGACTACCTCTCCCACAGCTGTTTTCAACTGTAAATTATTTATTTTTTTAATTGTTGAACATATATATTCAAGATGTAGAAATTATTTTTTTCATAACTAAACAAAAGTTCTTAGAAGAACTGGACACTACATCAATTAAGCATTTTTTACAAGAATATTTTTTGTATTTATATACAAAATTCAGTCATTTTTCAGTTTGAAATCGAAAAAGAAATTATGGCGTTCCGACAAAGGCCTCTTTATAAGAAACGAAAATTTCAAATCACAAACACCTAGGTAATTAAATTGGTTAACAAGTTATTT
>WUQG02330033.1:0-18820 GCA_011317285.2 Androctonus mauritanicus | reverse complement strand
CACACACACACACACACACACACACACACACACAAAGATTTACTATTTCAAGTACTGTTATAAAGCTTGCTAGTAGTTCCAAAATATTTTCTGTTCTTACTCATAATTCTAATTTTAAATTATGATGATGCCATAATTTAAAATTATATCTTTGCAAAAAAGACATGTTTAAGAATAATGCACTACATTTTCAATTATTATCTATTAAAACTCATTAATTAATATCACATATAATTTATGATCAACTAATTATCACTAAAATATTACAAATTGAAGCACCTTACGCAGTTTGTTATATAAAAGTCTTTTATTTGTAGTACTTTCAGTTAATTTAATAACCATCTTCAACAAAAATACAAGACTAGAATCAAACCTGTTTGAATTATAGACATGCACTAAGGCTCTAAAGATTTGAATTCAAACAGGTTTGATTCTAGTCTTGTATTTTCATTGAAGATGATTATTAAACTAACTGAAAGTACTATAAATAAACAATTTTTATATAACCAACTGCGTAAAGTATTTCAATTTGTAATATTTTAAGTATTTAGGATAAACGCAATAATTGAGAATGAAATTAGTTATCATTTTAACAACTAATTAAAAATATAGGGCAAATGAATTATGATTTTTAATTTTTCATCTCTCTCTTCTCCCATTATTTTCATGCTTGCAATATTTTTTACTATCATTATAATTAATTAGATTCCTGATGTTTTTTCCTTTAGCACCATACTATCTCTTATTTAAGATCAATTATATGTTTATAATTTTAGTATTATCCCAGTTAATTATTTGGTACTGATATAACCTACTGGGACAATATCATAGGTCTTTTCTATGTTTTGTCTTATATTTCCTATGTCTTTCTTATGTTCCAGAATTTGTTGCTGAAGATTGAATGATATGTATCTAATGAAGTATTTTTTACTCTTAAAATTGTTATTTGTTACTTGTATTCTACATATTCAAGCTTTCTTATTAACTATAATATCATTTTTTTGAATTTTATAATCTGTTTAATAACATATTTCTTATCAACTGTAGGTCTATTTTTTTTCAATTTGCTTTTGATGTTTCAGAATTTATTTTGTAATACTTATCTTCCTATCAATATATTGTTTTCTGTTCTCTCATATATTCTCCTTTTTATATTTTGCTACTGGGTGTTCATATTGTCAATTATTTGGTGATAGTCTTATTTTTATATCCTTTCTACTGACTTATGTATAAATCTAATCAAATTCTTCCATTTTTGTTTCTAATTTTATAGTTTTTTGATTAACAACTTTCAAAACATTAACATTAACATTTTCTATATCTATGGATTATTAGGCCATGAATATTTTGATGAAATATATTTTTCATATACTAAAAAAATAAGTATAATACTGATATTGAACAATGTTTACATATAAATGACTAAATATTATAATCTTTATATCCAGATAAAGAGAAATTTCATTATCTGGATATAAAGATCAGTACTGCCCAAGGAAATGTCATATAGGAGTTTTTAGAAAAATATAAACACACTATTTTTATTTATTTAAATAACTCTGCTTATAATCAAATTACTTTAAAATTTACCAAATTACAGTACTCATTAGCAGTTTTAAGTTATAAACATATTTTATTAATCATAACATTTTTGGATTACTCCATCTTCAGCAATATTCGATTGGCTAGGTAGCTGATCAAATGTCGCTGAAGATGGAGTAATCCAAAAATGTTATGATTAATAAAATATGTTTATAACTTAAAACTGCTAATGAGTATTGTAATTTGGTAGATTTTGAAATAAACACACTACATATGATCTCAGCATAGTCTATATGACCCATGGACATACAAAATGTCAATATTCTGAGGGTCAGTTAGTAAGAATATAAACATATTATAATATCATAGAAACAAAAATGGAAGAACTGAATTGGATGTACATAGCAGTATGAATAAAAGAATACGATTCACCAAATTATATAATTGAATAATTGACAACATATGAAAAAATATGAATCCAGAGCCAAAAATAAAGGAACAATATATGAGAACACAGAAATTAATATAAGAAGGTCAGCATTACCAAACCAATTTGAAAATACCAAAAACATATTATAAAATGACAGATTTATTAATGAGTAGACAAAATACATTTGTAAACAAATTACAGAATGAAAAAATATTCAAGCTAAAAGAAAGGCTGGAACATATATAAAGTAGAAGTAACAAACAACAGTTTGGAGAGTGAAGAATAATACTGATTATCAGATACATATCACTCAATCATCAATAATACATCCTAGAATATAAGAAAAACAGAAAAGATTGAGAATTTTCAAGTCATTGTTCCATCAGGCATACAAAAATTATAAAATACAAAATGAATCCTATACAAGGAATAATAGCTGAGAATATGGAGATAGTTAAAGTAAAAAACAGTAGTATGAATTTAATTAACTACAATAGTCCTAATAAAATATTGTAAGTATAGAGGTATTGTAACAAGATAGAAATGATAAACTGAAGACAATGATTCATATAGCACATATATGGGATAAATATATTTTTAGCCAGTTACACAGTGATACTAGTACTTGTGAACTATAATATGTATGATATTAATTAATGAGTTTTTAACAGATGATAATTGATAATACAGTGTATTATTATTAAACAAATCAGTTTTATAAAAAATATTATGATAACATCATAATTTAAATCAAATTAGAATTAAAAACAAAGAAGAAAAATTTTCAAACACTACCACACTTTAGAACAACAACTGAAACATTAAATATTTGTATGAATAATAATATATAGAACTGTTGAAGAGAACAGTTATTTTCCAAAAATGTCAGTTTTATACAAAATATTTACATTTTTGTATAAAACTAAATTAAGTGATTTATTTCTGTCTATAGAGGAATTGTATAATAAAATAAATCTTTAATTATTTAAATAAAAATTTAATATTGAATAATTTAATAAATATTTTGTATGTTATATTTTTTATATAATAGTCAAATATTTTTTTTTATGGATATCTTTCAATGAATTAATGAATTGTACTAATATGTGCCAATTTTTTTGATTTGTAAAGATAACTTTTCCTTTTGTAAAGACATAATTTCATCATCAGTCAATCTAATATGCTATAATTTATAAGCAATCCACAAAGCATTTTAAGCAGGAAAAATTACAAATTTATTATTAGTTATTCAATACATAGAAAGTCCTTTGTGAATTCCTCATATTTCTTATAGGCAGCAGAACTTGACAGTTTATGATTATATTATAATTTGTTTAAATAATTGTATCATGTTCTATATAATAATTTGCATATCAATACATTTATTTTGTACACTGGATCCTCAAATTGTTTTGGTAAAAAAAATTCTGTTATTCAGATATTTTTTTATATTTAATGATATGAATAAATGATTGTTTTATTATTTTTTTGCTTATTCTCTTCTGTGATTATATCAGATATATTTTCATATCAAAATTACTGAAATATCATAGACTTTATATTAAGACAAAATTATATTAACTGCTGATTGGCATGTAGCATAGATATATAAATAATTATAATTTGTTATTATATTTTTCAAAAAACTTTTGAAATTACAATAAAGCTATTTAACTTCATAAAACAATAATTGCACATTAATCTATATATAGATAGTCTTCAATTTATAATAGAATTCAGTTCCAAGAATTTTGAACCCAACCATCATAAATAAGAATCAGTGATAAGTTGGAAATGCCCAAAATTTATGGAATGCCACTACCAATATTTATTATTACATTCTATTTTACCATATAAACTTAATAAACACAAAAATACAAGAACCAGACACAACAAATGCTTCCCATATATCAGACTATTAGGCAGGGAATCATACTCAGAGCATTGGCCAATAACAGAATTTATCAATGATATCATCATTCTAAGTACAAGTTGATCGATCATAAGTCAAGGTGATCATAAATCGAGGACTACCTGTATATGCAATTTCTATTATGCTATTTTCTATCCATATACAAACTTGAATTATGATGATACTGAATTTATCATTTTGTTGGGAAATGCTAAATCAGAATCAAGCTTTTAAGAATTACAGATAAATTTAAGACCAACATTTACAGAAAATTTTATAATTTTTAAATAATAAATAATACCATAATTGTTGATTTGTTTATTGCTATATTAGGCTTAAATTCAATAATCATTTTGCACTTAAGTTTGGAAATTCAAAATGAAATGGCAAGAATCAGACTAAATATAACAACTATTATCCAAATAAATCCTAAACAGCATAAACTCCCCTAGTGATTAATTTTTGAATTAACTGCCAATTAATAATTTAATATTTAATTTGTATTACGGTGTCACCATCTATCGGATTAATAATTAATTAATTAAATTTGGACTAAGGTGGCACCATCTATTATTTAATAATTAAACTAGATAGTGCCAAGGGAGCCCATGGCTAGATTTAGCCTGTCCAGGAGCGCTGCAATCGGCCGAGTCCGATAATTTCAAAATTAAGTACACCCTGAAATTGGAAGTTTGCTGATGTCTTGGTAGTCTAACTGGTAAGGCGTCGGGACGGTATCTCAAAGTTCCTGGTTTGATTCCAGGCCAGGGCACATTTTTAATTTCAGGAAAATAGTCAAAAATTCTAGTTTAATTATTAAATAATAGATGGTGCCACTTAGTTCAAATTTAATTAATTAATTATTAATCCGATAGATGGTGGCACCGTAGTACAAATTAACTATTAATTGTTAATTGACAGTTAATTCAAAAATTAATCACTAGGGGAGTTTGTGCTGTTTAAGATTTATTTGGATTAGGTGATTAATCCCCTCAGTAACTGTTGAATAATGATTAACAACTATTATGGCTTATTATATTATAGTAGGCCTTATTGTATTTATTTCAATGTTTTTGGAATTATTTAACATCAATAAGTAAAAAAGTGATAACTTCTTAAAATCCAAGAACTGATCAGAAATTTTTACATTGAAATTATTAGGAATGTGTTTTCATTTTTCACATAATGAATAGTGTTCATTATCTTCATATATTTAAGGATACCGTTTATGATTTTTCATTTAATTAAGATTATATTTTAATAAAAAAAATTATTAAATAACAAATATTTATAACAAAAATATAATAAGTCCTCAACTTATGCAATTAATCTGTCCCAAAAAATTCTGCATAAATCAAAAACCATATAAATTCACCAATGTTTAAATTCAATACATGCAAATGGGTACATTAGCAAACAAAACGGTAAAATGAAATTTATGAGCATACTTTAGACATAAATAAGGAAATTTAAGGCCATAACTGATATTTTTGCAAAAATGTAATTTGTTTTAACAAATTTTTCTTTAATATTTTATGGAAATTTAACAAAAATTACAAAATTTAACAAAAATTACAATTTAACAAAGATTTATGCATTCACATATCTCTGAAACTGCATAAATCAAAGACTTACTATATATTTAAAATTAAAAAAAAAAAAAAAAAACTGAAACAGAACAGCATTTAAGCAGGAAAAAAATTTATTTTAAATATGTTTTTAGCAAGACATTTTTGCTCTTCAGTCACACTGAACAGATTTATGGATTCATTGATATATTTATAACATTTAAATTGAAATAATAAATAAACATTGGTCCTATCCAATGGCCATCAGAGGGGGCAAGAGAGGTAGCATCCTCAAGCCTCACAATTTAGGGGCCTCAATTTATAATTCAATATATGTTAGAAAAAATATATTTGTATATTTTTATACTGTTCAAACTTCAGTGTTTGTCAAAATTTGTTCTTTATCAGTGTTTTCACTTTTCTTGTTCCCTTACTGTACAAGAAAAGTGAAAACACTGATAGAGAACTTGTATACTCACTGTATATTTATCAATTTTGTCTTTTTTTTTGAAGGATCTCAAAAATATTAGTTTCTCCAGGCCTCACACTTTCTTTGAAATCCTACCTCTCTAGGTACCTGTTATTCTATCAACATTGCATATTAAATATTTTTCCTCTTCCTGTATATATAAACATTTAAAACTATATATAAAACTGAAAATATATTGGTAGATTTTAATATGTTTAAATTTTTATAGAAATTATTATGAGACTGAAGAGAGATATGTAATTTTTGTTATTTTTCTCTCCCTCTCTCAGTTTTATTTGTATTTGATTTGAATGTTTTTTATATCTATATAGGAAAAATTACTTAATATGCAATGCTAATAGAATAACAGGTGCCTAGAGAGGAAAAAATAGTGTTTGTTTATTATTTTGACTTAAATACTTTAAATATATTAATGGGTTTGACTGAAAAGGGTAAATGTCTCATTGAAAACATTATCAAAAATAATCATTTTTCCCCTGCTCAAGTAGTGTTTTGTTTAAGTTGTTTTATAAAAAGAAAAGGCAGAAATATGAATACTATTGATATTTAAAATTTTTTTTAAGAATTAAAACAATATATTATTTTTATTTAAATATTTTTCCTAGGACAACATGACTATATTATGTTTTTATTGAAAAAGAATCAATCAAATTTAAGAGAATTATTTATGAAATACATATTAAAACAAATTGTTGAATTTAATAATTTACCTTCTATTAAAACATGGATGATGAATAGGCATGGAATTTGGTTTAAATTGTACAGCAGATAATTGAGTAACTGGGTGGATAAAAGTTGTTTCCTTCCTATTATGACTAAAAAATAATTAAGCTTTTATTAATACAAACAATTATATATTATAATAATTTAATAAATTTTGTGAAGTTATAAAACAAAATTTAATGCAAGAATATATTGATATATACTTTATTTTAAATATATAAATGAAATAAGAGATGTAGAAACAGAAAAAATATTTTACTCTCATGTGACTGATAAATGCATTAATAATATGCAATGAAATATTTAAATCATTGAGAGGAGAATTAAACTTTCAACTCATGTTTAAGAGTTGAGTGAAAACAATGGCAATTGCTATATAACACATATTATACTTTATTTAGACATAAATGAAATATCACCAGCATTTAATATAATCACTGGCCATATGAATATTTTTAATACATATCTATGGGAGACCAAAGCAGATTTGTTCCTCTTGATAGCTACAATAGCACAATCTTTGTCACAGAGTATTCAGCAATACTACTAAAATATTGTACTTTCATATGGGTGTCTAGGTTGGGGAACAAATCAATCACATGGGCTCATGTCTGGGGAATACAGTGGGTACACCAAGACTTCCCAACACCATCTTACCAAAAGTTTCTTCATTGATTGAGAAACATAAGTTTTATTGAGAATGAGTATTACATTTCATTTTAAAGACAATCAACCAGTATGGTGGAGTGTCTTTAAAATGAAATGTAGTTGCTTCTTTTGTAATACTGGATGCAGATGTTTCTCAAGAAATTGTTGACAGCAATCAGTATTGACAGTTTGTTTCTTAAGAATAGCATGTTGGAGGATTCACCAACTGTGTCATAGGTAACAAAACAGTATTACTTTAATTTTATTGGTTTCCTGCCGTAATTTTTTGGACATGGTGATCCCTGATGCTGCCACTGATCTGATTGCTGTTTTAGTGCTGGCTCATAAGTCCATGCCATGTTTCATTGATGACAATGATTCAACAAAGAAAAGCATCAGTCTCATTATTATATTGGTCCAAATGAAGTTTTGTTACAGAATATATGTGCCATGTTTACACATTTGTGAGATGATGAGGGCCCACTTTGCTGTAATTTATTGTTTGCCAAGAATATCATGTAAAATGTGATGCACAATGAAATTATTGATTCTAATTTTATTTGCTAATTGGCATATGAGCCAATGCTTATCACAATTAAGTAAAGATTGCACTAATTGTATCTTCTACTGTGGGATGTGCAGTGTACCAATTGTTGATTATCTGTTAGTTCTTCTTTACCTTAGTGTCTTTGTTCCTTCACACATTATGCTACTGTACAAAAAGATAGCACTTCATTATCATACACAACAGCCCTCTGTATTTCAACTATATGCAATCTCAATTTTTATCCAACCTACATTGTTTTACCTTTGAAAATATGCTTTAGATCACTTTCATACAATACCTACAGTTTATTTATTTCTTAAACTATGTCTTTCATTCCAAAAAATACCAAAGTAATATTCAATAATTGAAATGTCTTCTTATATTCAATTGTTTTATCATCAGTGTGTGTCATGATCTTTTCTGCTGATAACCACTCAATCCTCATATAAATCTACACATAAACCAATCTCCTAGTTCAACAACTAAAAATTGGTAAAAAAAAAAGCCAATCAGCAACTACACAATTTCCAGAAATGCAAATTTGATGTTTGAAAATCACTGCAAAAATAATCATCTCATATTTGTTAAATGATCAAAATTATCACAAACTGCAAATTATACAAATTAATATTGTTTTATACAAATTATTTAATTATAAATATCAGGAATTGCTACAAATATATTTAATATAATAGATTAATTGATGATATATAAAATAGCAGATGCCATGCTTATTTCTAAAAATGATCTCTCTATACATTTATAATCTTATTTTGATAATGCCTAATAAATTAATATTTCTGTATATATTTAAACATGAACATTAAGCAATATCCAGATATTTTTAATAATAAAATCAAGAAGAAAAAGTATTTGTTAGGAATAAAAATTGCAATTCTCATAACTGTCAAAGAAGATATTTCAAGCATAAAGATGATGCAACATAATCTCCTTATGGGTATTTGATCTATTTTTGCAGTACTCAATATTTAAATATAAATGAAAATATTAATTTATAAAATCATACATATCAATATATTTTTAGTAACAGAATCAATAATGATCTTTATTAGAAAGAAAAAATATGGTAGATTGTATAGCTGATACAAAGGTGAAATAGGGAACACTAACTAAACTGATGAATATTATGAAAAATTTTTAATTTTTAATTAATTCATGTATAAGCCAATCATCTCCTATAAAAAAATTTTTCTTTAAAAAATTTCTTCACTTATATATGAATATACACAGTATTAAAATTATTTATAGGCTAAATTAAAGAGAAAGTATTAATAACAAAAATGAAGCACTTTTAGCAGAATAAACAAGAATTAATTGGAAATGTCTTCAATCTGTTGAAGAATCATCTTTAGCCATTATATTTGAAAGAAAAAGAAAATAAATAAGAAGTCATACGATATGAGCATTAAAAATGTTTAATTATTATTATTATTATTATTATTATTATTATTGTGTTTCAGTACAGCAGAAGTTAATATATTTTTTCTATAAAATTATTCATATTTAAAATTACATATTTAATAATTTTATTGATAATTCAATAATTTTCTAGGAACCTAAAGTTATTTTGCAGAATTTGATGTTTCCAATTTTGAATATATAACTATCAATTTTTCTGTATAAAAATCAACATAACATAATTTTTAGTATCCAGGATTCAGAAAATATCTTATTAAAACATTGGAACTATATACCATATATCGATACAGTACTCCAAAGGAATCATGCAGAAAGCCAAATACAAATTTTCTGCTTAATTATATATAAAACCAAGTGGCTACTCATCTATGGCCTTTAGACACCTGGTCCAGAGATGGGCAGTTTCACTGAACTTCAACTAATTGGATTCAGGAATACCTCTTCAAATATAAAACATTTTTAAATCAATAATCATATTAGAAAAAAATATTTTTATTCTTGTATACTAAAATAATTCTAAAAATAGTTATAAAAAATTAAATATTAAGCTTGAAAGCTGTTTAAAGAGAAGTCACAAACCAGCCACAGTGAAAGATGATGAAATTAATGTGATTGACAAATATGGTGTAAACTGTGAAAACCATTAATTTTAATTCATCAAGATATTAAGTTTTTAATTTAAATAATAATATATTATTATTTTGAGTATTTTAAATCAAAGAAATAAATAATTTAATGCTAATAATAAAAATAAATCTAATAATTTTATTTTAAGTTTTATTTTTAAAATAATCAAACAACTAAAGGATATTACACCATCTATCAACAACAATATCACATTTTTAATTTTTAATTTTTTTGAGGCTGTTAAAATAAAAAAATTTTGGGATTTTGGATTTTTTTTGGATATAACCTAAATATTATTTCTGTGCCAAATTTGAAGTTTATATATCCAGTGATTAGAGCTGGGAATTTTTATTTCTCATTTACTTATTCATGTTATAGAACATATATATATATTAGATATCTTAACAATCATTTTCTAAAATAGGAATAAGTTAAACATAATGTTCTGTAAGAGTTCCTAGAAAGTATTGGTTTTTATATAAAAAATGGATTTAAATTTATGTCTAACATGATAGCAAACATAAACACAATATAATATATGAAAATAACAAATACATTTTTGATACAGTTAAAATCATTAGATCATATTTGTGTTATTAAAAACATTAAAAAATAACAATATAAACAAAACCATCATAAAATATCATAAATAAAATCATTATTTTATAAAACAAAATATAGGAAAAACCAAATTCTTAACTTCTTTGACTATTATATAAACTCCACTTTCTAATTATTTAATCACTAATCCAACTATATGAATAGAAATCAATATGCAAATTCACAAATTATAATAATTGCTGGTCTTGACCAACTAGATCATCAATAAGTTGTTACACCAATACATAAATGATAAAAAATATACAATAAGTATAAAATAAATATATTGGAGAAAATGTCATTTAATCTCCATCATCATCTTAGAATTTATCATTTGGACTTTCTATCACTACTACTACTATAATTCTTCTTCTATAATATTTGAATTAGCTCTCTTAGTTAAGAAAATACTTTAAATACTAATCTGGTCTATTAGAATATTCTCTTCAGAAATAGCTAACTTCATTATAATTCTTGAATTAGCTAACATAACCAAAGTGGTATTATTGAAAAGGATTTGAATAAAGACAAGACTTTCCTAAAGATCTAGATTAACTGAAAAAAATGTTATCAAATAAAATTTTTACCTGATCAAGTTATTTTAGGAGAATTTAATTGATATATCAAAAATCATTAGAAAATACAAATATAGGCAGTGCCTATATTTACATAGATCCACACATATATAAATATTCCCTGACTAAAAACAAATGACACAATGGCATCTTTGATCATAGAGGATAAAAAATATTTTGATCATAGAGATATAAGCATTTTTCTGCTAATTTTATCATTTATCGTATACATGATTTTTTTGCTTATTAGACTAGTTTTAGTTAATGAGTAGAGCCCAAACCTGGATTTCTTCTGAAAAACTGAAGATATGGGACTTGGAATAGAATCCAGATCCTCTAAGAAGATAAGCTTTGAATGCTTTACTCTGCGACAATTTATGTGTTTATTCCTTACTATAATTATTTTTAGTGATTCATCTTTGTGACACAGTGTAGGATACTATTTTAATATTATATAGGTTATGTTCCAATAAATGTTTGTATTAATTTACAGAAGGCTTCATGGAATAATTCATTTATGTAAATCAAAGATTGCCAATATTTAAAAAAAAAATTAGTGATATGATTTTAACTAAACCAATCTTCATTAGAATCCTCATACATATTATTAGATTAAAAATTCATAAATCTAACAATAAAATCGACATTTAATTTATAACAAATTTAGATCATTTTTTAAAACATAAACTAAATATTTATTTGAATTCCATTTATAATACATGACACTCCAATGACTTAATGAGTACATTACTGAAATTCCAATTTAATAAAATCTATACATTTATTACTGTAAATCCAAACAAAAGGTGAATTAACAAACTAAAATAACATTTTAATTTTTTCAGAATCTTACTGTATATTGAAGAAGGCAAAAATATCAGTAGTTGAAAATGTTTTGTATTAAATATTATTTTAGTTTGTTAAATTTTTAAATGCTTGAATTAATTAACTGTTGCTCTATATAGTAAGATTAAAAAATTCTTTATTTTTAATATAGTTCATAAATTAAATAACTTAGATGTTTTTTCTATGTACCCTAATTTTTTAAAATTTTTAATTTGATAATCCATTTTTTTAAGGTTTAGGTGATCAAAAGTTTAATGTATAAACTTTATTCATTAAACTTTTGATCACCTAAACCTTAAAAAATAGATTATCAAATTAATAGAATTTCAATCTCCACTTTAACAATTAAAAACAGCAGAATAATTCACAATGGGAATAAGGAGATGATAATTGCATAATGAATCAATAACAACATACAAGAGCAAGAAATATAAACTTTCATATTCCATTTTAATACTCAAGTGAATTTCATTATTATTTAATATAATATATAATAATAATAAAAGTTAAGCATTTGAACTGCCTGTTATGTGCAACATGTGATCCTTGCAGAGATATAGTGCCAGTTTGACAATTACAACAGGAAGAAAAAAAAATATATTTTTGACAATGTATAAGTTGAGTCCTTCTATAAAAATCTATTTTTTCAAAAGATCTCAACTTAAATTAGAATATACAATAATTTATAAAGACAAATGTAATTAAAATTTATATTTCATAAAATATTTTGGAATAACAAATAAAAAATTTAATACAATTTTAAAAAACTTTTTCATTACTTACTCAATATAATAGTCTACTCCTTCTGGACTAACAGATCTTTCCCAACCTGCTGGCAAATCTAAATTATAAAAAAAAATAGTATCATTATAAATTTTTTTTATTATTTATATATACTGTAATTGGTCAACAATTATTATTATACTATAAAATTATACAATATAATAAAACTACTATATAACAAAAATAATACTTATTATAATAATTTAATTTTATATATTAAAAGAAAGATAAGTCTTTTAGAAATTGATTCTTTTGTAGAATTATAAAAAATCTAATAATATATTCATAAATAATATCACAAATTAAAAATACATTTTTTTAAATTATTATTTCCATTAAATAGTTTCTTGGTTAAGATTAAATTCAATATATAATTATATGTTTATTAATCAAAATCAGTTTTCAGTAAATGATATTTTAAAATGTGATTCATTATCTAATTTTGCTATTAACTATAGATAAGAGTTTTTTATTTTAAAAGGATTTTACTTAATTTTAAATAATAAAATATTGATATAAGTAAATAATCAATATAATAATTTTTTTCTTTTTTTCATAATGAAATGTGAAAACAAATTAAGTATTATTTATTTAATTAAACAGTTATTCTTGATAAACAAAAATAATATTTAAAAACATGAATTCCATCAAATAAAATAATTAAAAAAGTTCTTAATGGTAAAAAGATTGCAAGCGATCAGTTTGTATACAATGTTATAATTTATTTTTTAATTTTCTATAAAACTGCTTCAAAAATAGTTTTAAATAGACTTATTTAAAACTAATTACAATAGGTACTCATTTAACATCACTTCACTTAATGTCACTTTGTTATTATGTTGCAAGCAAAAACTAAATTAATTAAAAAAATTAAACTTTTAAGGCAATGGAATGAAATAGAATCCTATTTTCTTATATTTTCTGCACAAGAAATAGAAAATGTATTGAAAATTTATAGTGTAGTTGTAGAAAACCAAGTAACCACACTTTATATGAATGCAAGACAATTCATGTAGGCTACACAATATTATCTAAGAACATGATATAAAATTATATTTCAATAAGTCAATTGATCTTATTTACCATGTAGAAATATTTTGACTTTTTAATCAGAAGATCTGTGATTGAATTCTACCTTGGAAAAATTATTTTAGAGTCCAAGCCTGGCTTGATGTTGACTATCCCCTTCTTCTACAGTCTGGCTGACTTTATTGAATATTGTCAAGATATGATATATGATATGTGTCAGTACTCTATCATTATTAACAAATGATAGAGAAATGACATTAAAATTTAATCATGGACATAATATCTGAATTCTAAGGTTTCTTTTATTAGAAAATAATTTTATTTCTACATAAGGATAAATCAGTCAGAGCACTACTCGGCAGTTGTAGAATACATCAACTTTATTAAAGCAAACATTTTTGATGGCTTTATCACCCTCTTCAGGCTACAATCTTTCAAAAGTTAAATCAAACAACATAAACTAAAGGAACATCAAATATTATGTGCAAAGTCTATTGTTGTTTAATTTTATTTCCTATAAATTTTAAGATACTACTACTATATAACATTTTCCAATAAAAATTTATACTTAAATCATGTTTTTCATTCATTAAATTCTATTATTGATTAATATAGTAATGATTAGACTTTTTCATGTAGCAATAATAATATAAAAAAATTAGCACCAGAAAGAATGCTTTCTTTCTGGTGCTAATTTTACTAATTATTATACTAATCATTACTAATTATTATTATTACTAATCATTACACATTTGGATTGTTTCAGTTGATGTCATGATTTTCAGGAACCTAACCCAAATGTTAAATGAGGGCTCAATGTATACATAGGAATCCCTTGATTTATTTCAATTTCAGGTATTGTCAATGATATAAGTATATTGTACTGTATTTACATTATTGCCTTAGATCCAATTTTAATCAAAATGCCAAATTAATCTTTATATTCTATACCACTGGTTTTATGTTATCAATAAATTGGTATCTAAGTTAAGAATAATTTACATCTCACATACATATAAGTTGTCTTGCACAATCTAGGATCTTGCTTCAATTTTGACCTGTTTGTGAAAAGCTGAGCTGGTTCCATCAGTTTATAGTGAACAATAAATCAACTGTGTGAAATTGTATTGCACTTCATCTTGGAAAATTTGAGTTCAAGTCCAAGATGAAGTCCATACCTCCTTGATTTTTTTAAGAAAAAGTTTAGTCTGACTCATCAAATCCATTGTTCATCTCATACCTGATCTACTAAGGTAAAGTGACCATATGTCCTTGATTAGCCAGGACAGTCCTGGTTTTTGAGTTTTTGTCCCAGCTTAAAAAAATGTCCTGGATTTTCCATTTTTACTTATAAGTAAATAGTTCATATTAAAAAAAAGGATTAACTAGATTTAACTTAAAAAAATTAGCTTCTGAAGAATTTACCTTCCCAACTTTTACTATACATAGAATATGAGCACCCTAATATAATCAATGTAAATGAATCAATCTGAAGAAAAAGTAGTAAAAGTAATAATAAAATATGTTTGTTTGTTTCTTTATCTCTTCTTGCTTTCTTTTTGCAAATTTTTTTAATAGCTTACTTTTTCATTGTTTTTCAAAAAAACAATGAATTTTTTTTTGTTTTTACCCAACTCCACATTCTATATTCTACATTTCCAATATCTAGTGTGTCCTGGGTTGAAATTCAGAAAATCTGGTCACTTTACACTAAGTGAATAGGTGACTCATAGTAAATGCTGGAATAGCCATGCTACTTAGTTACCGCCAGCAGAAAAGTAATATAAAACAAGGAAAAAAGACCTCACTACAGGTATTATGGCTAATGATGGTCACTGAAATGCCTTGCTTCTTACCATGCTATCCAGTAGAATGGAAAGCAATGCTAAAGTAATCCACATAGCTTCAGGAATTTTTGATTTGAAATTATGGTTAAAAAATTATTTTTCTAACTTACACAAAACTGAAGTTATGTAAAACTTCAACTGCAATTATTTGAATAAATTGGGGAATATCTATATTAGTGTGATTACTGTTATTGATGTGTAGTTATCATTTTATATACAAAATGTTAATATTATATAATTTTATTATACTTACTATTTTATAATTGTGATATTAACTATAATTTATTTATTTAGCATTAAATAAACCTAAAAAATATGCAACATTCTATTTCTCTAGCAAAATCAAAATATATTGCATACTTAATATTAAACATTACAAAATAGTAATGGTACTTATGTACTAATGAATCATTTTACATCAAGTTGTTGGTTTTTGTATTATACACCAGAATATAGTGAATGCTATAAAACATTAAGTAAGTAGAAATTTGCTAAGAGATGTATAACTGTTAATGTTTTGTAAAAAAAATCCTTCAAAAGAAAAAAGACAAAACAATGATGATCAAACAAAATAATGAAGTGAGAAAACCGCTAAAGTAAAATATGAACAAAGATGTATTTAATAACAGTTTTCTTTTTTTAATTTAACATTTTTCTTGTGTACACTTCCAGAAAAATTTAAACAAAACACAAAACACCATAGCACCTGCCATAGTGCTGTTTGTGTTTTTTTAATCTAGATTTGCAAATTTATATTCATTAAATATATATACAGGCAGTCATCAACTTATATAGATCTGATATACAGAGATCCATGCTTACGTAAATATTCCCTGACTAAAAACAAAAATATGCAGATCATAACAGATAAAGACATAATGCAAAGCTATAAGCATTTACTTCTAGCTCTGCATTATCATAATCATTTATCATAAGAATATGTGTTTTAAGCATTTATTATTAGATTTCATTAACAAGCTGGGCCTGGACTTGGAATTTTCCTGAAAAACTGAAGGTATGGAACTCTGAATTGAATTAAGGTCATCCAAGATGGTAAGTAACTGTTTTACCACATAATTTATGTGCTTATTCTTTAAAATAACTATTTTTAATGCTATGTCTTTTTGACACAGTATAGGATATTATTTTAGTAATATACAGGATATGCTCTGTCATATGTATATTTTAACTTATGTAAGGCTTTACAGAATGATCTACTTATGTAAGTTGGGGATTATCTTTATACTTATTTAGAAGTGAAATTTGTTTAAATCATTCCTAAATAAGTATAAAGTTTAAATATGTAGCATGAGAAGTCCAATATTTCATTCTTTTCTTTCTTTGCTATTATTTAGAAGTATTTTTTTTCCATCTCGTATTATTTCAGCATGTTCTAATTGTTCTCCAGATTTATTGCATTTAGCAATACATGTAACTATAATTATGATGTTAGGGATCTAGTATACTTTATTCAATAATATTTTTTTATTATGAGATTTACATTTTATTTCTTAAACTAATTTTTATTTATATTATTCTTAATTTTAAAATTATAGCATTAAAATATAGTAGTTTTTATCCTAATTACAATTCATACGAAGAAATTTATTCTAAATGAATAAATAAAGAAATAGCTTGCTGATATAGTAAACTTTAGTTTTCAGATTTTTCTGCATTTCCTTTAATATCAATTTATAATTCAGTTATTTGCTTGATGACACAATTTTTTTACATCTTATGTACTTTCAAGAAAATAATAAATTTTTAATCAATTTCATAATAAATTCATTTTTTTATATGTATATACATAACATTGAAATAATTTTCAATATAGAACATAATGTATAATTATGGTGACCATATTTTTTTGGAGAAATTGTTTCATAACAAGAAATTGTTTCATAACAAGAAAAAGCAGACTGTATTTACTTGTTTCACTAAAACTGTAAAGCTTATAACATTTATTATAAAATATAATAAACAATATCAATAACAAATAACACCATATGAAGAACAACATAATGTTTTAGACAATCATATTATTACTTTAAAAAAAATTAATTTTGATATTTTTCATAAGAATGAACTTTTTAATAAATTGGATTTGTGTTTTAAAACTCTATATATGTCATGATGAAGTTGCATTTGGTATAAATACAGGCTTCCAATGTTTTGACTTTTAATTTGGTTTTCTCAGTGGTCTACATATTATTCACTAATGAAAATACCTGTTCAGTGAGAGCTTTAGATCCAGGAAGACAGAAACAAAATTCAATGATTTTTAAAATATTTTTAAACAATATGTGAAATATTTAAAAATTCTAACCCATCTAGGTTGACAGGATTCATCATTTTGTTGCCATTCTTCAATCTTTTCACAGGTGACATAACACAGAAACATGACACTATCATGTAAAATGACAGTGTCATATTTTAGGGAACCATCTATAATGCACCAGTATTCAGTTTAGTATTCCAATTCACAAAATGGCTATTTTAGAAAAAAAATAAATAAAAGAACAGAACAGTAAAATAAAGGAGTCCTCTTAAATAAAGGACATATGGTCACATATGTATAATATTTTTATTGTTAACAGATAGCTTTTTAAAATTTTTTGATTAATATAATGTTATTTAATAAGCCTGGACATTATTTTAAAGTTTAAAATGTAAATAATTTTTATAATTTACAAAATACATATCATAAATATATCTACATAAATAAGTACAACAAAAGAATGAAAAATATAATTTAGAGAGAAGTTATGAATTTAGTCCTGCTTATAAATTTTCACATCACAAGATTTTAGCAATTATTACAGATAAAAATGATAACTACAAACTAATAGGATTTTTGTCTTTAAGTAGAAACAATTCTAAGAAAATATTAAAATAAACAAATTCCAATACATTAATAATAAATGGGCAATATTTAAATAATTTTTGAGGTTTAATTTATATAATGTGAAATTTCTAATTAGTTAATTTATATATATATATATATATATATATATATAAAATGCAATGTTTGTTTGTTGCTGTCTATTGCTGTGTGCAACATCATTGTTTGACCTACTGGGACCAAATTTTTTGGGTTCTTCCCATAACTTGCAGGTAATATAGATTATCCAAAATCTATTAAGCGAAGAACTATAACTGCTTATACTTAAATATCAAAGTCCAAGATACTAGCACAAGAAGCAGTGGAAATCA
>WUQG02329922.1:0-18823 GCA_011317285.2 Androctonus mauritanicus | reverse complement strand
ATTCGACTTTACGATTGTGGTCGTAAAGTCGAATGGTCGTAAGTCGCATAGGTCGTAAGTCGAGAACTACCTGTATTAATCCATTAAAACAAGATTTCATTGTATAGCTGTGCAACTGTATCTTATAACAGGATCTTTCACAACCAAACTGGTAAATTAATTCCTTTTATCCACAACAAAAGTAAATATAATAGTATTGTAAGTTATCAAAAAACTCTTCAATCTTATTTTATAATAATTTAGCCATAGAATAAGATAACTAGTATATGGTAGAATTTCTTTAACTATTAGGTAAATTTTTTCTACTGGTTTATTTTTTCTAATGAATGCTATTCTTTTGCAAATATACTTTGTGTATTTTAATTTCAAATTGTTACAATTATTATTTTTCATAAATTTTGTAGCTAACAGATCATTTTTGAAATATATTATAAAAAAATAAACTTTGGAGTACACTTTTGTAAATTTTAATTAACTTTACTGTTTTCTTTTCTTTTAACTTTACTGTTTTCTTAAAATAAATTTTAAATAAAATCAAAAATATTTCTATATAAAATCATGGAAAATAATTTTTAAGAAAAAAATGTATAGTTTATTTGGAAAGCAATTTAGGCTTGAGCATAAGCTTTGCTCTCTTTACCTTACATAAACAATTCAAACTTTTAATTAGAAAATTAGCATTCAATAAAAAATTTGAAAAGTGCAAATTTAAAAAATATATAATAAACAGCAAATTCTATAGTTATGATTTTATTAAATTTAATAACTGAATACTAAATATTGTTAGTCATAATAATCTTGTATATACTTTCAAAATTCCATTAAATATATCTTCATATAACAGCATAAAACAGAAAATATTAAAAGAAATTATTTCTATTATAGATTATTTAGAAATTTGTATTATTGAGAATTTATTGTAATGAATGCATATTTCAATATATTTTCTATATCAGGTGGCAGAAATAGATGAATCCATTCTAATAAAGTTTTTTAATGATGATTTATATTATATTTAGTTGAATTTACAAAATATCAAATCAAAATTTATATCATATACAGATAATCATCTACTTACGATGTTACATTGTTGGTTATATTTGGTAACTTCATAAAAAAAAATAAGTCAAAAATTACCCACAATAGTACTAATTTCAGAAATAACAAAAGACAATGAAATACTGAATCCTTCAAGATGGCAAAATAGTCTAGATTTGATTTCAGATCCTCCAAAGTGATAAGATAATCAAGAATTTAATTCAGGATCCAAAGTTTAAAATCATCTGGAACTGAACCTGGATCCCTAAACTGGTAAGCAATTGCTTTACAAGGCAGCCAGTGGCTGATTGTAAATTTTTAATAAAACAAAAAGTATTTCTAGCCAATATGCTAAGAAAATAGCCAAGTTCAATATATTATAAGAGCAATTGTAAGAATGGATTACAGAAGTTGAATGATCATAAGTAGGTGAGCACTTATATGTACTACTGAAAAATATTTTTAATAATAAAATTTAAATATAAACTTTTTTCCTGTGAAAAACTTGTTTTATAACTTGACCAAATAAAATGTTACTTTTTTTATAAATTTTCAAAAACAGAAAATATGCATTCTTTTATAAAAGAAATCTGCAAGCAAATGAGTAATTTCTTTGCAGTAAAGATACCTTGATGGATAAGCATAATTTTTCTCTGAATGTCAAAACTCAAATCTTAAAGCTTTTTCTTGAGTGCATTTTAGGCTAAGTTAATAATAGGAAATAAGTTTCTTATAGACAAAAGAAGTTTTGTAATTAAATTTTAAGTATTACAAAATATATTTTTCAAGTATATTCTAAATTTCAAATCAAAATTCAATTATCTTAATATAATATTCTGAAAATTTAAGTTGAATATTTTTAAATTGTAATTAGAAAAACTTTATAAAAAAAAAAAAGATAGATTATTAAGGGAGAAAGATCAAATATATTCATTTGAAATACTCTACATATTTACTTTAATGAATGTCATCTAATTTAGCATATTTATTCAATCACAATGCTATATACAGTAGTGATTATGTTAGTATACAGTTGTGAGGAGAAAAGGCACTTTGCTTCAAGTTTTGCAAAGTGCCTTTTCTCCTCACAACTGATTACTAACATAACCTTAGTAACCAATAAAATGGAAGTGACTTTAGAGAGGAGGGAGACTTTAAAATGCCAATGTACAAGGTACTTAGAGTCAATAGTGGCATTCATAATACAGTATAAAATTACTGATTGCCAATAGTAAAATGGTTATAATTTTACTATTTTTGAAATGATATTAAATAATAATTTACAATAAATTGATTTCTAATGTAACAATAAACTGTTAAATTTAAAGAATTAAATTAAAAACAAAGGAATTAATAAATATCCAAATTATAATTAGCAAGATAAAGCAAGTTTTATTTTATGAATATGTTACTTTTTACTAATACTGAATTATTTTAACAAAAAACATATATTTTCTGATTATAAATATCTCACTTGTGAATTAATATTAATATGCAGGTGCAAAACAAACAAGTTTTTAAGATATTCTAATTAATTATGCCTATTTTTAAAAAAACTACTAAAGTAAATAATTCTTAATAACTACTTATATAATAGCATGTTATACAATGTAAGAGTAAAATTATAAATAGTAATTTTATTACTACATACAGTATATTCATATTCTTGTAAGAGCTTTTACTTAAAAAATTAATGCTTCTAATTAAGTACAATAATTGTAATCATAATAATCGAACATTTGAATTATGTAGTTACTTTTATTAAAATACTTAATATTACAAATACTTCTCAACTTATATAAATGCAACTTTATTTCAAAATTCTGACAGAAAAATATATTTAGAATGAGTATACACACTATGATATGATATATTTTATTTTTATACAATAGTGTTGTAATGAATATCATAATACTTATTTACCATAATTTTAATAATATACATCATTAACTATTAATAATAATGTTATTATGCATTAAAAATTATCATTTTATATCTTTTATATTTTTGACAGACTATATAAAGCATAATGTTATTTTATCTTTAATAATTTATATAATGATTTATGTAATTATAAATTATATAAGACTTCTTGGAACATAAAACAATATAAGTTCTTAGCTTAAGATATGGTTATGTTTAAAATTTCAAACATTGTAAAGAACCAATCTGAATGCTTGATTGCATGATTACATATATAAGAATACAGTAATTGGTATGTAGGGTTGAACATATAATAACTGTATAACAACTTTATAATAGAAAAATACATTTATAAAGATGAAATTATTCTACAAAAAGAACTGTAATTTTTATTTTTTTATATACTAAAAAATTCAATTCATAAAACCAAAAAATATTTAATAAATTTGTTTTATTTTGTATATTATAAAAATAAGTTAGTTACTTGTTTTTGTTTATGTTTTATTTAATAAATAATTAAAATGATTTTTTTATATGATTTCTATCTGATAATGAATATATAATTTAATTCTCAAAGTATTTTTATATTACTTAAATTTATAAATTTTAAATTTTATAATGTTTTTATGTACAGGTATTTCCAAATTACATATATATGTAACCTTTGATTTTATACTGGGGTTAGATTTCATCATATTAATTCATAATTCAAATCTTCTTAATTTGAGGTAAAATATCTGGAAATTTCCATCCACTTCTCATTAACAGAAGACACAGTTCAGGTGGTCCCTTTAGAGTTCTATTTACAGAAGTTTCTAGAAATGAGTAGAAATTCATGTAAACAGTGTGCAGTGTGTAACAATAACAAAATCTATAAAGGTATAAATTTCATAATTTTGAAACTACACAATTTGAGATTTTGTAAGTTGAAGGTTACCTGTATTTGACTCGTGCAAATTAGACTTTATATAAAAAAGTTCTGATATCCAAAATATTTTTTAAATCATCATTAAAATTTCATACACAATGCAATACTATAAATTTATATGGTGTTATCATAATAATGTTTATATTATAACAGTTATCAAAATTATGGGTAATGTTCTATCAATATTGAATTATGTAAGTAATACTGTCTTTATTAATACAATTTTCTACTTACAACAACATTTCATTAATAAGTTTTAAGTCAAAATCTTATAAATTAAAAATATCATATTTATTGACTGCCTACTACCATTGTTCATTATAGCACAACAGAATATTATATTAAACTTACAAGCACAAAAATTTTACAACTATATACAAAATGGATCTTTTAGTATATTAGGCTGCTGTTCATGGATTCATATACAGTATATTGGAATAGCATTTACCAATCACAGGATTACCAATTACAAGATTATCAACAAATTATAGCATTTTAACTCAAGGAATATTTGTTTATCACAATATAATAAAAGTACACATTATATTTAAGCAGTATACTATTAAATATCTCCTGCCTTGTAAATAATATTATGTATATAATATATAATTCAGATGGCCAACTTTCATGTCACCACAAGCTTACAAGCAACATAAGAGAATTTAAAATACTCAAGAACTGCAATCAGTTTTTGTAGGATAACCTTAAACAATGATTTCAAAGTTTCAAAAATTATTTATTATATATTACTTACTTCTTTAATTCATTATTTGAATTAATTCCTATTGAATATCTTTTAAATTCTTTTATAATAGAAAGACATATTTCTTCCTGTATCCTGGACCGTCCCATTTACCATTTCTAATGAAGGTAATAAAGCAACTTTTGCATTTAATTCAGAATCATTTGAGATTAATTGTTGTTAAAATCGTTAATTATTATTCTGAAAAATATTTAAGGTTTCTAAATTTTCAAAATTAATTGAAACTATAGTAAATCCTCAGTTAGGAGTATATTTATTTTGTATAGATGCTTATTATTTTTTACAATAAATGTAAAAATTAATATATATTATTCTTTTAAACTAAATAAGTTCTGGTTTTATACTAACTATTGACTATTCATATCATGAACTCACATTGAAGATACAAAAAAAATTGCATATTGCAAGCTGCAATTTTGCCATACTAATGTTATTTTTACTGATAATAATTGTGAAATAATTTATGTAAATTTGATTTATATAACATTTACAGAAATACAACTCTTAGAGAAATTGGGGAAAGCCCATACTCTTTTTTTTTTTTTTTTAATACTTAAAGCATGATAGCTGAATAGTAATATACTTATTATGAATTTAATTAAATAAAATATGAAAATATTCACATAACAAAATGTTTTCTTTTTAGAATTTATTCATTATAAATAAACAATTATTATGAAAAGATATGAATATTAGTAGAGTTAAAAATCAAAAATATGTATATAAAGATATATAAAACTAATATTTCAAATATATTTTTTGTTTTATTCAATACTTTTCCAATAAATCTATTAAATCTGATTATTATTTATTTTGTTTCTGAAAAATTTGGATATAATTATTAATTATTATATAAATATTTTACCTGGTTAGTATATTGTTAAATATATAAATATATTTAACAATATACTAAAATATTTATCAATTTAAACTTATTATAAACAGAAATTATTTTTATTCTATCTTTAAAAATTTACATCTAAACAATTTTTGGATATATCAATAGATTTGAAAGATATTTTTTCTTAACAAAAAAGAAGAAATAATTTGAAGAATGTATTTAAAATGTTCAGAAAATTTTAGTATGGATAATAACTTTATTTCTTTCATATTTAAGAAGATACAGTAACATTCATGTCTGATGTCTGTGTAAGAGACAGATACATTTTTTTTCTTTAACTTATATAAACCCAGAACATGAATGACTCTTCTAATAATTCAGTTAATAGACCAGAAGGAGGTAACATATTTCAGTATCCTTGGTAACTTTCTAACTTTCGTTTGGACAAAAGAAGTACTCATTAGAAAAGTGGAGAGTATTTGGTAACTAACTAAGAATTGAACTCTTATCCAAGAACCAAGTATTGTTCCAATTAGCTTTATTTTATCTGTATAATATTTTATAAAAGACATATATTGTAAAACATTTTTTTTAATTGAATATTAAGTTGTTACTAATTGCTAATTTTACTTTTATTTAAAATAAAACTTGAATTATTCATTCTGTTCATTGCTAATAAATTTTATTATTCACTTAATTGTTATAATTTACTCTATATAGCATTTATTATACAGTACAGTATTTACTTCAGATGAAAATGAAATATAATAAGTTATAAAAATATTACTGGTAATATTGTATCTGTTAGTAACAATAATGTATAAAACTAAATTATAAATTAATTTAATTATATATATTAATTTTATTTGCTGATTTTTTATATTAAATAAAAAAAATAGCAAATAGATATTAATACTAAACAATACAACTGAAATTATGAGGTAAATGCTTTTTTTTTTTTTTTTTGAAATATTATATTTTTTTTATTTTTTGAAATATTATATATTATTGTTTAGAATATTAATTATTATTCAGTGTTACTGTACTGGTATATTATTGATTGTTTAAAAGGAACTAGGTCATATTAAAGTTAAATCAAAATAAAATCTTTTAAATCTTTTTTATGCTTAGAAAAAAATGTTAAAAATTAAGCAAATAATAAAAAGAATATTTCCTTATAAAATAATTTCATCCTAAATTCTTATGAAATGTAAAAAAAAACACAAAAACAAAATAAATTATATATATGCTTTACTTGAAATTAATAAAAGAAAAAACTGAATTTTACAAACTAATATAGAATTAATTTATTAACAAAGATACTTTATACACGCATTAAATAGAAACTTTTATAAATAAAGAATTTCATGAAAAAACTTGACTAAAATATGCTCATAAAAAATCTGCAGATTGGCTAAAAATACAGAATTGTCCCTCTGAATTTGGAACACTTGGTATCCTTATCAAATATATTCTTAGAATTTTAATGAGAAGAGGGGGAAATGATTCAAAATACTAAATAAAATAAAAAAGGAAATTTAATGGGGAACTTTTAAACTATAATTAATATCAAGATTGAAATTCTGCATGCATATAACTAATTAGATAACCAGTCCTTTTAATTTATCATCATCTTTTTCATATTGTTTAAAAATTATAGAATAATCATTATGAGAATGAACAGGAGTCGATATTTTTGTCAAAAAAAATTCTTGTCATTATTTTTTTTAAAGCATTAACAGATGTTATTTTCAATCAGATGATTGTCTCCCTGCAGCAGCCAATCAGAATGTCAGCAGTAAGAGGTGTGTTGGACAAACCCAGTAATAAAACTAGAATAATTGCGTCAGACAAGTTTACAACTTTTAGCTTGAACATTTTTCTCACTTCTCAGAGAACTGACGTCATCTGTTTAACCTTGAATTGTAGTCTAATAAAGAATAATCTTATTTATCACTACATTAATAAAATATTTAACAGGAAAAATAATTAAAAAAATATTGAATCAAGAATGTAGAGAGTGTATTAAACTATACATAATATGTTTATATATTTATTTATGTAGCTAATTTAATATTTTATGGCTGGCTTCATCAAGGACATGCCATAACTTACTCCATTTATCTCAGAAATAACGTGATAATTTTGATACTTATTGCGCCAAATTCAAGTACACAGAATTATTATTATTTTTAACAATTTCGTTCGTATAAAAGATTACCAGCACTTTTTTTTTTTTTTATACCTACGAAACTGTTACAAATATAATAAAAAATTTAAAAATAAAATAATTTATTAATTCCTAGTGCGTAATGTCGGAACAGACATAGCAGGCGGCGAAATAAACATCAGTTTAATTTAACGTTCTCCTTAATTCACGTTCTTATTTTTCTCCCTCCTTCCATTCAACTTTTAACCATTTGACATTTGGCTAATGTGTAAATTAATCGGACAAAGCCAGTACTTTTCACATAAGAAGATGTCTTATATGGATCAGATAACGTTAAAAGAATCCTTGTCCATACATCCAGTTACTAAGCAGTTCCAATATTCTTGCAACATGCTTTGATGACAAGATTCTATTTCCGACGACTTAAATATATATTTATTTATTTTCTTTAATACATAAAAACCGTATTTATATATATATTTGCATATTATTTCCATATTAAATAGTTTTTTTTGCGCAATTATTAACGACAGTATTGAATGTCGTTCAGCTGTTGCAGTATTATTAGTTTCTGCTTTTGGATCGAATCTTGTTGTTCACTGAAATCTTATCGGTTCTAAAAACATGTTGATTTAAATATAGTGGAGATACAGATATAAATATTTGATTTAACAGTTTACATTTGGAGAATATTAAGTTTTAAAATGGCATTCTAACGTTACACGAGTTCATTATACCCGGATGTAACAGTATCAAATGGAATGTAAGAGGCAGTAACGGATGGGTTGATACCGATGCCATTTAACTGGTGTTTTTAAGGAGTGTATTTTCAGTAAAAAATATATCAAAACGTCAAAAAAAAGAAACGTGCTATTTAAATTCGTATGCATTCCAGTTTCGGAAAAATCGATAGGCAATTTTAAAATGGAGAGAGTTGCTGCATGCACGGATACGTGACCGCTATGCCAATCTCGGTTGTAACTTTTAAGAGCCTCTTCGTTTAGCTGCTTCGCCGAGGAACTTCTGTATGATAAAAATTGATAACCTTAACCTGTAAAGTATTTGGTGACGATGATTAGTTAGTTGAAATCAAATAATCTCAACATGCCAAAAAGTAAAGATTGAAGTGCTGCTATCGGAACAGATAAAATATACACAAATATTACATTTACAAAAACAGAATTGGCAACTTTTGATGGCGCTGCTATCCATCTTTTTTTTTTATTTTTACAAAACGAATTATTATTATTATTATTATTATTATTATTTTTATACCTAGATGCTAATTTATCAATCTTAGCTGCAATCATTCAATATCGGTACTGACGAATATTAATTCGTGAAATTTATGAATAAAGTTCGTCATTTATAATTAATTTATAAAGTAATTATAAATTATAATTTATTAACGAGCGATGAATACATTCATTTTTAAACAGCGCCTTAAACGGAATTGAATATCATCAAAGCGATAATTCTTAACCTTGGAGAAACGTCTAACTAAAATCATTCGGAGAACAAGTTATAAATTTTTTTTAATTAATTATTTTTAAAGAAAAATTGCTAGAGGAAACGAGAAATTATCATATAGTTTAATAATTAAGTAATAATATATCAAAGTCCTGTATACATTTTCTATATATATCTTAAGAGCAATCGTAAAACTAAATCCTTAGAACGATAGGCGATTGGATATACTACATTATCGCGAAGATTCTGAAATATAAGTAAACATCTCTTAATATTTTCTAGGCTCGACGATAATTTATAAATCAATAAATGAATCATCGATCAGAAAAACAGGGACTTATATATATATTAGAAATTTTACACTACTTTCGCCATTTTTTTTTTTTTTTATGCATTTATAAGAGCTGAATTTCTTGTTTGGATGTGGTAAAGAAAAGTTAAAATTCGTTACGAGGTAAAGAACATAAATTAAAGGAGAAACGTAATACGGAATTGCGCTTTTCGACCTTTTTCGGATAAATCTGATGGCGGTCGATAAACAACGTAAATAGGTTATTAAAATAGTAAAAAAAAAAAAAAAATATCAGTTGTGTGCATATACTATATATACATATTTTGCACGAACGGCACAAGTTTCCAAGGAAATCTACAGGAACAATAGAAACATTGCTAAAACGGTTATACGAGTTTTTTTATTTTTTGCTTATTTTAACGCACTCGAAATTCGTTTTTAAAAGTTGCTTTGATAAGTTTAGAAGGACGTTTAACTATATTTGAATAAATTAATAGTTGTATTAATTTGACAAGTCAGAAAGAATCCATTATTTATTATGTCTGTGCGCTCTTTGCATATGTAAATACATATTTGGTTTCAGTTGACTCAGACGTTTTGGTGAATCGTACTTCAGTCTAGAATGGTGTGATTTGTAAAATAAACAAGAGATCCAATTTTTTCGGGATTTAGGTAAACAACCGAATTTTTACACGGGAGAATTACGAAATAATAAGATGGAAGAGAGAGAGAGAGAAAGAGAGGGGAAAAAACTGTATGCAGTTGTACATGTGCATTCGGGTTTCCTTGAAGTGTTCCAGTTAAACATGCAACCCATTTACATGCTTCTACTTTAAAAAAAAATCAAATAAATAATATGATAGTACGCAATTTGATTAAAGAGTGGTGTAGCTAGGAATATTTTTTTCTGTATTTTAATTCAGTAACATTCTAGTTTTTTGCCTCCCTCCCTCTTTCTCACTCGCTCCGTTCCCCCCTGTAACAACAAAAATACAGGACGAGGTCGAAGTGGTTCAAGACTGTCTGACTGTTAGAAGCTTATCGTCAACCGGCAACTTGCCCTTCAACCTCAAAAATCCCCGGAAGACGAACAAATAAACACCATGCAGGGGCGTGCGTTGGTAAATAACTGATAATGAGAATAGCACACTGTTAAATATACAAGATTCTTGTGTCAGGTGAATAACAGTAAACTTATCGTTTATATCGAGGCGCTCAGGTGTCAAAAACAGTTTAAAAACAAATTTATTTAATAAGTAAATTTTCTCGCTGAATAATAAAGAGGAAACGATTTTTTTTCCCTCTCTCTCTCTTATTTAGTTAGATGCGTTAGCGTGAACAATAAGAATAATGATATTTTACATTCGGGACACAAATTTTTTTACTTTGATAAAAGGAAGTAGACGATGATATTCAATTAACTTGATTTCAATACTATTGTTTCGTTGTATTTTCATAAATCAGAATGACCTTTAAAGGATTCGCAAACCAAAATAAGAACTTATAAGGAAAAGAAAAATCTACCTCGTTAAAACTAAACAAAATTTTTAAAGTTTGATTTCTATATTGAAATTATCGTTTAAGTGAAATATTCGTTTCTTTTTTTATCCCCTGGTATATTTCAAATATTATTAAGTAACTCTTACAAAACTCGGAAAGCGTTGTTCAATTTTAAAATTCCAATCGATCAGATTGGTGCGAAACAACTCGCATCAATTTGTGCGAAAAAAAGCATGAATTTTGACTATTGCACATTGGAAAGGATCCCGTTTGTTCTGTATACTAACAGTTTTCCAATAATCGAACTGTTGATGCAAAACAACTCGCATAAATTTATGAGAAAAAAAATTTTTTTGACTATTACACATTGTGAAAAATCCCATTTGTTCTTAATATTGCATACTAGTGTCCACTAACAATTCTTTAATAATCGAAATGTTGGTGCAAAACTCGCATGAATTTATGCGAAAAAAATGTACCAATTTTGACTATTGCTCGTTGCGAAGGATCCCATTTGTTCTTAATACTGTGTACTTCGAACTGGTGTCCACTAACAGTTCTTCAACAATCAGGATGTTGGTGCAAAACAATTCATGGGAATAATTGTTCATGCAGTGAATGCATTTTTTTCACATAAATTCATGCGAATTGCATGAATTTATGTGGAAAAAAAAATAATGCATCAATTCTGACTGTTGCATATTGTGAAGAATCCCATTCGTTCTTAATATTGTATACTAGTGTCCACTAACAGTTCTCTAACAATCGAGATGTTGGTGCAAAACAACTTGCATGAATTTATGCGAAAAAAATGCATCAATTTTGACTATTGCTTCTTGGAAAGGATCCCATTTGTTCTTAATATTGTGTACTTCGAACTGGTGTCCACTAACAGTTCTTTAACAATCGGGATAAGCCAGGAAACTTATCTCATTTGTTTCTGTAAATTATAAGCTGAAACGTCTAATGATAACCGCGTTCAACAGCTGTTACATATCTGAACTTTGACACAGATTAATAAGGCGTTAAAAAAAACGCAGAGCAGAAATTTTAAACCCTGTAAATCTCGGACGACAGATACAGCGAATCAGCAGTCTAGTTAAAGTGGATAAAACTCGAACAAGACAGGTTTTAACTAGAAAGAAACTTGTCGCCTCGCTGACAAGTCAGCAAGTAGAGATATCACCTGACGGCTACCGAATGACGTCATTACTAACGGCATCCCAATGAATAGATATTGATTACCCATCTGACCTTGTAGTGATGTCACAGTTTACGCAATAGACCTTTTAATTACCCCAGGAGGAAGAAAAACAACGTGTTTGTCGAGCATAAAATGTGAGAGGGACCGCGTGCTGTTTTTTTTTTTTTTTTTTTGTTTCGGTATTGAATTATAAGGTGCATAAAACACATCCAAACGTGTTATATTGAGTTATGATACCCCACGAGATACACTACATTCTTCGGTGCTGTAGTCATTGCCTTAAGCTTAAATGTTCACAAAACAACATCTGAAAGGAAGAATGTTCTTTTATTGATGGTTCAATAGCAACCGGAGGGAACCAGTTTTCAACTTCACAATCATCCGAGAAAAAATATATATAGCGGGATAAAAAAGAAAACCGAGACGAAAATTTATTTTTGATGGGATTTTTAATTAACACAATGGCTGTATTTAAATTAGTTTGATAAAAGAAAATAAAAATGGAATAAGTGGAATAAGTAATTCAAGCTTCGATACGTATATGTGTGTGTGCGTATGACGTGTACAAAGAACTGTTCATTTACATAAAAGTAAACCGACAGTCTGGAGTCTGCGACTGGAAAAACGTCATTAAAATGATTACACCCTCTAAACCGACGTTCTCACAGAGGAAACATCGAGGAAGATGCTACTACCACTATACTACCAACGTGCAGGAAAAAATAAAATAAAATAAAAAAAACCCATCTTCCGTTTTCCTACATATACTGTTGTCATAGTAACCAGACCACGTGACTAATTCGCTGCTTTCAGTTTAAAAGCAAGGTGCAGGTTATTGACCGGTGTTTTCATCCGCGTCTTCCCACTAATATTCATAACTGTTCGCGTGGGTATCACTAATATAGAGTTCGATATCTTCTGCGGATATCGATGCAGTTTATTAAATATTAAAAAATAATAATAATAAAAATTGCAAACAAGAATAAAGAATGAACATCGTTAACACTGCTTTGCATTCCTTCCTCTCTTAACTCTCGCCACTTTTCATTGATTTGAGGAAATGACGAACGAGGAGCGGCTTTTCCTCTTTTTTTTTCTTCTTCTTCTCAACTCTATCTCTCGTGTATTTTAAAATTTAATTTATATTCTATTTTAGTACAATAAAAATTTAAATAATAATAATAAGAGCCGGATATTAACTGTTCTAGAAAAATATATTACAGTATGTGTATAGTGTAAACGAAAAATATTTTTTCCTTGACTTATTTGTCCTTTTATTATTATTTATATAAAATTTTAATTTATTCTTTTTTAACTATAATTGAAACAAATATTTTCTTAAAAAAAAAAAAAAAATGCGATTTATCTCCTTAACTGGCTCCTTACGTCACACCGAACTTGGTCAGCATCGTCGATATTGTGACGTCAGCATATTAACATAAACAATAGAGTCGAGAAAGGGACGATAAAACAATCTTTAAACTTTTTTTTTTCGATTTTAACAAACCGCTTGTGAATTTTAATAGCACAATTACATATCTGGTAATTTTATTTGTACATCAAACCGCGAAAGATAATATTTACTTAATCATTCAAATATTTTCGTATTTAACTTGTAAAAATTCAACATTTGATGGTTAAGTTTCTTACGATTTTATTATTATTAAAAGAGAAAAAAAAATTTCTACGCGTAACGCACGATAATTAAAAAAAATAATAATAACAAAAAATCGTGATAATTGCATTGTTGTAAACCGTATTAATTAATTAATTTTAATACAAAACTGCATGAATAATTAAGTTAGCAGTTAATTGTTGAACGTAAATTACACAACACAAGTATATTATTCCATAATTAAACTATAGAGATTAATAAATTTTCGGCTTAATAATGTATAAATTCGCGTGTTTGTAGTGTTCGTCACACACATACATACAAATTAAACAGACATACAATTCAAACAGATGCAAAATTCAAAATCTGAAGTCCACACAAGTGTTTCGTATTTGCATCGAAGCTGATAATCATAGTGTTTGCATTTTAAACATATTTTTAATATTTTTCGAAAACACATTTATTAACCTAACTACCGAAACGAAAAACAAAAAAAAAAAAAAAAAATAGGTAACAGATATCTTTCTATAAATTTTAAACAAATAAATTATTATAAACAAATTATGTAACTGTATTCTATATTATCTGCTGAACCTATTTTGATATCATAGTACAGTAAAGAGTTTTGTAAATAATGTACACGATACGATTCACACGAGTAGCGTGATTTCTTTTTAATATAAACTAATAAAAAATTCTGCAAACATTTAATTTATTTAAAAAAAAAAAAGAGTAAAAATTTATAACTGTTCGTCTACACAAGGATGTGGAAACTCTATATAAACACTGGTCGTACAGAAGGTGGAAGTAGACCGAACACGCTTTATAGTACTCGGTCATGAGGTTGGAAAAATGGGCTATTTGGTGTAAAAAAAAACATTGCAAAAATGTGTGTTATTTTGTTGATGGGGTATAAATGTAGTTGCATTATTTGTATAGTATGCAATATGCAAGGAATTGGCAGTGTACCAGCGTGACATAAGCAAACGGGCATTGCTCGTAGTGCCATTACAACAAACTAGGCCTAGTCTTGCTTACCTTCTCTTTTCTTTAACTACTGGCATCAGTGCTACCTGAGCATCGCACATTTTTAATCCTCTGTAGTCGTTTAAATGTCCGTTTTATATTCCAAAGTAACAAAAAAAAAATTTTTTTTCACTAACGATCACTTAAAACACACAATAACTACTATATCGAGCGAGTCACACAACATATAGTTCTAGTCTGTTATCGGTAAGAGGCTGACGTCAACTGTTTCTCCAGTCATCCGTTCTGCGCCATCTACAGGAAACAAATAAAACTACGCTTAAAAAAGAACACGTGTCGATTAAAATACATCTGCCACGTGTTTCGGTCAAGAATTCTTTTAATTAAAAAAATAAATAAATAAATAAAATCGGTCCAATTTTACAAAAATTCGTTTTTAAAGTTAAAATTACCATGCTGTAACTGATCAGTTTACGAATAAAAAAAAGTAATATATTTTTAAATTACTTTTTTTTTACTTTTAATAATAAGATAATAAACACTGTTTTTTCAACTAAATCATGCGAGAAGCTAACACAGATTAAGAAAAAGATAAAAAAAAACAGAACCCCAGTTTGATTTTGACATTCGGTTAAAGGCCCCCTACCAAACTTCAAAGCTGATAGAGTCAGTTAGAGAGATTGAAGCTGGGGATAACGATGGGTGTTCTCTGTGGAATTTTTATCCTCACAAAACTAGAAAGTAATCTGACAAGCAACAACCTATCCAAAAAAAAAAATTGATACATATATATATAACACGATTTAGTTTCTTATAAATATTTAAATTATAAATTTCTTAAGAAATAAAAAAAAATAAAATAATTACGTTTTATTTATTTGCTCAGTAATAAGTACATAATAAATAACGTCGCGTAAAATATTTTGAAGGAGATATAGTAGTTGAAGAATTGGATAAAGTCCAACTATTAAATTATTACGAAATACTGTCTACCGCGTAATAATTTTTATTCCCTAGAACCAGAACTTCGTAATTTACACGCAATCTTGTATATGACCAAAGAAGAATATTGTACAATCTCTCTTTCTTTCTTTATATATATAGCGAATCTTATCACTTTTTTGTGTTTATTTGACTCTTCACATTATTATAACTATTTAATAAATTGATAAAAATTCATTCGCCAGTAACGAACCTACTTAGAGCTTGATGACCTCTCTGTATCCATCCATCACACCAAGATGGATAACTAAGAAACAATTCCTTGAAGATATTTTCGACAATTTCCTTCCATACAGAAATAACCAAACTATAAAAAACTGTTGAAAGATGATTTTACGTGTTCGTAACAATAACTGCAGAAGCGATAAACAAGATAAAATACGTAAGCGGTTACAGACAGATAAACATTTTTCTGTCGAAGTATATATAATCGCCGTTTCAGCGGAAATTCGACCATCGTTTAATTTACTGAATAGTCTAATCTGATTCTTCTTTTCATTTCTTTACCGGAAATTTATACGCCTTTTTTTTCTTACTTTTTTTTTATATAGCTGTTAATGATGTATTGATAAATGTATTTCTCATTAATCCCCAAAGAAATTCGATCCGCCATCAAACATTCTTCGGAGTAATGCAACGTGATCCAATCTTCTAGATTTATTAGATCCTGCTATACGATGAATAATGTAAATCATCCCCTCCAGTAACTAAATATCGCTTAATAACGTGATCAAATTCCATTAAAATCCTATCATTCTCGAAACAAAAGAATATCCTATTTAAAAAAAAAGCATTTTAAATATTTTATTTTGGACAAATTTCGAATTTTTAAGCGTCAAAACTTTTATTTTTAAACTTTTTTCCATCTGTGGAAATTATTTTCCATTATTTTGCGGATTTTCCCCCCTTTAAATTGCAGGTTTGGCAATCATAAATTGCCAAATATAATATTAAAATTAACCTATTTTTTGTAGAGTGATTTATTGTGTAAAATCTCAATTATGTACCATTAAATATGATAAAATTGAAGTTCGAATAAATATTTATTTTTATATTCTGCATTTACATATTTAAATATGAATAATTTCTCTTAGTTTCCTACTATATAAACTTCCTGCTTTCTTATCGTAGAACAGATAGCTGCTAAAGTGTTTCGAAAAAAGTGCATTGTTGCAGTTATCCATCAAGAAAATTTATTTTTGTTATTTTTATGTATATATAACTGATACTTTTCTTGCGTTTATGATTGAATATAATTATCAAAATATGTATTTTTCTAGTTATTATTCGAGACTCATTTTGCTTTGTAAGGATAAACTGCGATCTTTAATGCTGACTTGATATATTTTATGGTATTTCTGTTTTTATAGCTTCCTGTATAACATTCATCTTTACACAAGCATAATATTTTATATTAAAATTGTTATAATGACAATATTTATCATATATGTACACTATGATGACGAGTTCTGAGAATTAATATCAGTTTTAAAAAGAATATTTTAACTGTTATCTATCTATTCTGCTTATCAGTGTTGCAATTTTTAGTTATTCAAAAACATAATATTTTGTTTTATGACTAAAGAACTGCCCGTAAAGTCGAATAAAAATATATAAAAATTAGCTGTTTCATTAAATTATTATTAGCTATTTTTGGACAGACAATGATGTACGATCTGTCTTTTATAATTTGGAATGAAGTTCTGTAACATGTCAACATGATTTAAACTTTATTGTTTGATATTTAAGAAGTTTCATCTACGAAACTCACTGGTTTAGTTATTGATTCATAAATGGATTATTTCCTAGCAAGTAAAATAACTTTAATATAATTTTTGAGCGCTTGTTTTCGTTGTCGTATCGAGTTATCGATTTTCGATAATGAAAAATGATTAATTTTCGCGAAATATGTCAGTTAGAATTATTCACTTTCTGAGGAATCCTAGAATTGTACTCCGATAATCGTTTGTATAAATTCGGTTTCGAATAATTTTTTTTATTTTTATTTTTATAATAGAAAAATATTTCACGAGTAAATTACTCAGGAGAGCTGAAAAATTATAACATGTGCTCAAGTTAAAAGGTATATTGCATAATTCCTTATTTGTCACATGCGATGATTCTTCATTTTTTTATCTGACTTCTAAGAATCATCTCAGGAGTTATTTAGATCATCTATTAACAAAAATAATTCAATAAACCTCATTTTAAACGTTAATAATCCCGGAGTTCCTCGAATTTCTACCATTCCGAGAGTTCTTTCGAAAGTTATAATTACGAGAGTTTGAGTTTACAGAACGAATTTTAGAAAAATTAAAATTGAATTCCTTTGTGCTAATTTAAGCTATCTTAGTATTAAATTATCGTATAGAATCATCAAAGATTTTTACCAGGAAGCAAAGATCATTTCCGTGCAATTTTCTGAGACATGTGACGACACATAGAATACCTTAAAGCAATTGGCAATCATTCAATGTTAAACGTATAACCGAATTCCGGATACGATAATAAATAAAGCTAATAATCCGAGATAATTCATTCTACAAAGACAATAAATCATTGTTTTTTACGGATAAAAAAATCTTAAACAAATCCTTGAGGGAAAGTGTCAAACGGCATGAGACTATAAACAGCTACAAAGTGCAGACCAAATTGAAACTCTATATTCTTAAGTGTAGATCTACAGATTTTATGCTACAAATATTATTTTCCTAGAACAGAACAAGTCATATACTATACAGAAATGATCACATACTCGACATTAATTGACGGGGACAATTGTGCTAACGAGTTGTCAAATAAATTGATAAGTCGCAGAACACGCTGCATTGCTAGTAATCTTTTTTTAAAAAAGCTGGTTTTTCTAAATAATTAAGTTTGAAAATCGTCATTTCTTTAAAAAATTTAGATGGTATCAAACATAATTACGGTATATATATTTTTATAGATCGAAATCTGGTTTCATTCTCTCACTAAAACTAGGAAGCGATCTGTTCTTAGAACCGAAAAAAAAGCAATAACAGCAGTAGCCATAAGTTATAATTGCTATTTCCTCACGATTAATGTCATTTCTAATTAATGATTTTGAAT
>WUQG02329811.1:0-18832 GCA_011317285.2 Androctonus mauritanicus | reverse complement strand
GAATTCGATCCTTTACTGTAGATGCTTTCAAAGAATTCGTCTGCTTAGTTTTCACACAGTTTATTAAGGAAAATATGCGCTCAACTGCTGCTGAAGAATGAGGTAAAATAGTGAAGTTTGTCATAAAATGTGACAAAATATCATATTTTGAATTTTGCAGGCCATCTTTTATGTTTCTTAATTCATATCAATATTGTGGAATATTCTCTGAAGCGACTGGTAAATTTGTATTATTCAAACGGTAACTTCTCCATTGATCATCTAAATCATTTAAACTTTCTTCAGCTACAATCAAAGGAAAATGAACTGCAAGTGGGATAATAGATGTTGGGGAAATTTTTATATTAAGGGCTATTTTAGGATCCAATACATTGAATTTTGCAATCAAGCTGTCTTCATTGAAAGAAAATCTTTTCTTGAATTGATTACAAAGTTCTACTAAGAATTTTAAACAGTCATTTTTAAATCTTTTTTTCAGTGTGTTCATCAAAGGGTTCATTAATCAAATGCGCTGATGCTTTTCCACCTAGATAAATATTATTTAGTTTCTTGTGATTGCTTTGAATATTAGGATCAATTTCTGCCAATTTAGCTGTCTGTAAAATTTCATCTTTAATAAAGCAACTTAATATATTTTTGTATTCGGATGATACCATTGAATATAAAACATGCAATCTAAAATGCTCCGACTGAAATTCTATATTCAACTTATTTACTTTTTGTAAAACATATTGTAAGAATAGTAACAGAGGTTTCGTAAAACCATCACTCAAGTTCGGAAGATCTCATTTGCTCCATCAACTTTGTCAGTTTTTGATTCGCTTTGAAAATATAATAGCAAGGCATCATATTGATTCAGTATAGATGAAATAACTTTCTCCCTGGATAGCCATCTTGTTTGAGATAATTTGGAGATTTTATGGAGTGGAGTAGTTGCTGCTTCTTGAATTAGAGTAAAGTCACGCTATCTTTTGCTGCTGCGTGAAAAATATGCAGTAACATTTTTCAAAAATGCTTCTAAATATGATGGAAAAACATTGACAGCATGATTGGCACATAAAGCAAACGAATGACATACACATCCCATGATGAAAATCGATGGAATATCATTTTTAAGCAGTTTCTGAAAACCGCTTTTTTTCCCCATCATAGAGGAGCAATTATCGCTGCCAAATCCTATTATATTTCCAATAGGAATATTGTTTTTATTTAACAATGACTTTATGGCATCATACAAGCCAACAGCAGTTCCCGATTCAACAACAACACTATCTAAAAGAGCATCCACAACATCTTGTTTGTTTAAATCGAAATATCGAACTACTACTACTAAAATTTTTGTATTAGAGATGTCTGTGCTTTCGTCGATTATTATAGAAAACTTTTGTTTCTTACATATCTCAGTCACTAAATGCTTTTCCTCAAAAGCTATTCCATCTTGAATCACGTACGAAAGTTTTGTTCGTCCCATTGATAACTGTTCAGCAATTTTGCTATCGGGAAATGCCACTTTACAGACTTTTATGAGGTGGTCAATGTTAGTAAATGGAATATTGTGTTCAGCGAAATACGCAGCAAGCATTATTTCACTCTTCGCTATTTGTTCGCTTTCTGTACAAGTCTCCTTTTTTAAAAATTGAGTAATATTAACACTTGTTTTAGCAACTTCAAAATTTCTTTTATGCCTCATAGAATCACTATGTTTTGATAACATGGATTTACTTGCATTTTTGAGAGTCACATTACAACATTTACAGTAACTGGAGTCCTTATCGTTTTTGTCCTGTTCTAGCCAATCCTTAAATTTTGTTTCAGTAAGCCATTCCACTTTGAAACATTGAGCATACCATTTACGTTTCTTTGTCGGTGTATTTTGTTCATTCATCTTGAATTAAAATGCATTCTCCAATTTAAACTAGTATAAAAATTATCATCACAATTTAAGACAATACACATGTAAATTAAAGAAAGCTGAAGCACGTGCAGTCGGTAGCATGCATTTGCCAGATTAATATTTTTGTTTAAAACAAAAATCAAACTGGAAACACTGTTAAAAAGTCATGCAATTTTGCTCTAGTAAAACTATAACAAAGCCTAAATATATATATTTCCGAATTATAATAATTATTATATGCATCTATTTCCTCAATAAGATTCAAAACTCAAGATTTTCTATAATTTTTAAAATAAAAACCAAGATCGCAAGACTTCAAATAAAAACTCAAGATCTTGGAGAAAAATCCAAGCATTGGCAGCCATGCTATAACTTCTGGTTCAGGAAAGCGAATTAATCAGATGTAACCAAATGTAAAGAATAAATTTATGAAAATCAAAAACATTTTAGGATACTTTCTATTGAAATCAAATACCGATTATGAGAGAAAAAAATCTATTAGTCTAATTAATCAATACTTAAAAATAATCGATTATTTCGCTAATCAAATGACTAAAATCATTTGATATATCAATAATCATGATTAATCAGACAACCCTACATGCATACTCTCTGGCGATTCCTGATAGTTTGCACTTCGCAATCCCTAATTTCTGTGGCTCTGTCCAAGAAGCTAAAGTAGTTATTTCTTCTATAGTGTCGAAAAAGTCCCTGACGGGCAGCGTCGATTCTCCCGCGTAAAAGAGAAGAATGATCCTCCGGAAGCCGTCTCTGATCGTATTGCTGAGTCTGCCTCATTAGCCATCTTGAAGTCACAAATCTGTAGTCCACAATATTACGTCCGCTCGAGTCAGCCTCGATTTACTCAAAAAAATTACTTCGATATCCCACTTCTGACACCAGTGTGGAGCTCACGGAATCGGTAAGGCTGGAATCGGTAATCGCGGAAGGCGTTAAGGCTGTATTCCACTTGGCTACTTTGAGCGGTAGCGGCCGTTGCTATGGAAACAATCCCACAATGCACCGCTTCAGCGACGCGCCGCTAGATTTCAACATGTCGAAAATTTGACGCTATCGCTTGACTTGGCCGCTTTCAATATCCAATAAAAAGATAGTATTTGTATGACGATAGCTATAGTTATGCACGTGACGATAAGACACATGGTTGCTTACATTTGAAATATGTGACGACTGTTTGCATTGGTCAATGAGTCCGATTACGTTATTGGTCAATTTTTCATTACTTCTGCGATGGTTTTTATAGTGGAATTGGTTTGACGTTAAGCGTCGACGGCTACCGTTGGCCGCTATCGCTGAAAGTAGACAAGTGGAATACAGACCTTAGGCCTAACGGCGGACAACGGTGTGCTACGGGTACGGACGGATAATGAGGCTAGACATGCACACAGAGACTATGGTCTAATGAACCGATAGCTTCCTTTATTGTTCTAGAGAGAGTTCTTTACAATTTATCTTCCGATTTCACAAAGAAAATTCCGACAATTTCTTGGGATAATACCTTTCAGAATAGTCCAAAAAAGAAAGTTCTAAACCGGAGTCACTGGCACAAGATGGTGTCGGCGCTGAGAGGAGATCAATCAGTAAAGTTTGATGGTCGGCGTTGGCTTCCCTTTTTCTTCTGCGATGAGTATAACTGACGATGAGTATAACTGACAGAGACGAACGATGCAGATAGAACGGTGATGAACAGGAGAACAAGATGCACGATCTTTACCGTATATTTTCGATCGACTGACTCATCATTAAAGTTCTCACGCCAACTTTAATATTGGCTCCGGTGACTTAACCTTATGCCTCCATGGAAGAAAAACGAGATCGTTACTTGGAACATTTATCCTAACCCGATACCTGTGTTTACAAATACGACTTGATTTAAATGAATTGGGGAAAAGTGTCCACGGTTGGGCTATTCGATACTTTATCAAATATCATCTTTTGATGCGTCTCTCTCTACCCTCCAAATTCCTTTCTCCGTTTTTTTTCTCTTCAAAAAAAAGGAAGGTAAGGAAAGACACACCACATCCAACTCGTGTTCCTGTCCTTCACATATGATTTATCATATTTACCGCTACGATTTATCGACGAATATGCATAATCACCGATAAATGTGATAAACTCGCAATATATGAAAAAATTCATTACTTTTGTCGAAATCGTTGGTGATTTTGTTTTGATCAACAGATGACACCACTTTGCACTCAGTAAGAGTAGTAAGTGGCGGGGCGAAACAAGTCCTTCCATAGGATGCCCACCCCTGTGGAGGGGTCAGCAAGATTGTGAAGGAAGGGGATCGACGGGCAGGGCCCGGCTCCGTGATATATATTTTCAAGGGGTGGGACCCGAGACTCGAATCCGGGTTCTCCAGAGTGGAAAGCCTGAAGCATTCCACGCGGCAAATCCGGTTGACAATCGTTGATGATTATGCATAATCACCGGATTAATCACTTTTACCGTAATATATATAATTCAAAGTACAGTCTATTGCAAAAAGGTGCCTGCTTCGTAGGAGCTGAGCTTACAGGATGTTGATCGATTGCAAACATAGGCACTTATACTGAAAGCCAAGGTAGATTAGAATGGACTTGTCCCTTCTGAATGAAAATAGGGTAGCAATTATATGCGTGGGATGTGCTCGTCACGTGTTCTCTCCTGACAAGAATAACCGATAGCGGCTCACAGCAGCATCGTTAACGTAAAGCCTAAATTAACTAATAACCGATTGCGGATGGGAGCGGTATCGTTAAACCCACGCTCTACTGTCCCGAATAGCCGAATTCGATTCCGATCTACAAAAATATTTTTTTTTATTCTTTATCGCCTTTCAATTGCGTTTAAATTTTAAACATTGCAAGTAAAGGACACCATAAAAAGATTAAAATTTTTTTCAGCTAAGTGTGCAATTTGATCTGTCCATTTGAGGTTTAAAAACTATACATGTTAAGTTTCGTGTCGTCGTTTTATTCTATACTTTTGTTTTTAATAAAGTATTTGATAATTTGTATCATCGTTACTTTTATTAAAATACTCTTTTGTTGAAATCATTTAATATTCTTTACTCGATATCTATATCGAATAAATATTATTAAATGATTTGAACAAAAGAGGATATCGATAAATATCGATATCTATTTTTATTATAAGTTTCAACTTTATCGATAAATTTAAAACTTTTTTCGTAAAAATACAAAAAAATATGAAAACCGGTAAATCTACCTTGTTAATTACATATATGATACCTTTGTTTTTAACTCTACTATCGCATATTGGTCACTTTTCTCACATGTTTGACCAATTAGCTCCTTCTCTTCAGAGACACTTTGTTCTACGCCTGTGATTGATTCTCTCTTTTTAGTCGTTGCTCGTTCTCTTTTCAGAATCGCTATTCGAATTAGTATTCGAATACACTGGGATAAATACATTATAAAATATTTACCCCAGTGATAACTTCTTTCTTAGATTAACTCAAACAAAAATCCTGTTTAAATTTCAACATTTATAATGTCTATTGGATTCTCAGCACTTCATACTGTATATTAAAGATGCGAAAGGTCGTATTCATTCCGATATTGTCTTTCTTTTTAAATCGATGATTAGCCTATAATTTTGATATTTTCATTAGGTTATCTCTTTAATCATGTTACACGCTTCGATGTCAGGAGTTTAACTGCAAAATGTTTCGACATTTGAACGGAATTTTTCTACAGAATGAAACATCTACGCTTAAAGTGCATTACCAACTATATTACAGTATAAAGAGAAATATTGTCATATTCTTTTTTTATTCCTAAGCCTATTCTAATCTTTTAAGTTTTGATTTATAATTCCAATAAATTCATAGCTTTCACATAACATTGCAGCCTTTTTTCAACTTTTTTTAGTTTCTATAAATGCATTTCGAGTAACAACTCAAATATTCCTGTACTCCTCTTCAGTAATCTATATAATAATGAAAGATTTCTCTTTTTACAGTTCTCTTATTCCTTTACGAAACATTTTATTTAAACTATTTTAAATTATTAAATCTTTTTGTACATTAATTTTTCCATAAACTTCAATAATTTCTTAATTACTTTCCAAACTTTCCAGTTCACATTTAAGTAATTTTAAGTAATCTCTAATTTAACTGTTAATTGGAATTATAAATCAAAGATAACGGAATTATTATTTTTATATATGAATCGCATAAATAATTGCGTAAGAATGCATAATCCAAATTATTTCAATGCTTACAGTTCCTGTGTATACCAGATATTTTACATAAGAAAATAAACACAGCTGATGGGTATAACAAATATTTTATTTGAACGAAAAAATAAATATTCCTCAAGATTTTTTGAGGATTATAACATATAAAATAAGTAGGTAAAATATGACAAGAAGTATAAAATAATTAATTAAATAGTAATTAATAAACAGTAATAAAATTATATAATTAAACAGTAATAAAAATGACAACAAACAATAATAATAATTGTCGTTAATTTCAATACTTTGCCCAAAAAATTCCATTTTCAATAACCTGAGTCGATCTTTTCGGCATGCTTTCCACTAAAATTTGACATTTATAGGTTTGTCGGAAATGTTCCCATTTCATACAAATTTCTTCCCATAATGTGTCCGGTGTGCTTCCTGTTAATGTAGGTGTTGTTAAATATCAGCCCATAAATTTTCAATCGGATTAAGATCAGCCGCTGTAGCTTGGCCATTCGATTACCTTAACATTTTCTTGATTTGCTAGCCAATTCTTTGTTATGCCTGCCGTATAAATTGGAGACTTGTCCTGTACAAAACAAACCACCTCGTCTCCAAACAACATCTGGAGTGCAGGCACGAGAGAATTTTCCAAAATATCGATATATTGAAGAGCCGTAAGATTACCATCGATGCGGACCAGCTCACCTGGTCCAGCGGAAGCCATCCATCCCCACAAACCTGTAACGATAAAAATGTTTTATTTTAAATACGCAAAAAATTCTATGACAAAACTATCTGCAGGTAATAGATATCAACGATAATAATCATTTATATATTGATATTAGAAGTAATGTGTTTCCAAAACCTGTTCACTTATTTTTACTTGAAATATGGGTTTCTTAATTCGCCTTATTTTCACGGTTACTATAAAATATACATAACAAACTAATAGATGACATACTGTATAATCCTGGATGCTATTGGACGACTTTTCCAAAAATAAACGAAGTTATTACTCAATGAACATGAAAAAAGTACCTATAATCAGAAAACAGATTATGTATAAACTTATATGAAATAATCTCGAATATGATAATTCCCCCCGCTCTTCCACAATAACACTTAAGTCACATTTTTCTCCCTCGCCATAACATTTCTTTACAACTGACCTCCTCTATTAGTTGTTTAATGCAAAAATTTGTATATGTTGTGCTATTGCAAACGTTATGTAAAAATACCTGGTAGTAAATTCAAAGTATCGTTATGGTGAACATAATGCTTTATGAAAACGATGTCTTTTATTCACAATGAAAAGTGTTGGCAGACGTTACATCACGATAGCTACGAGTTTTCACCCAACATGTTTTTTTGTTTCAACATCGTCCAAATTAAAATATTTGAAACAAAACTTTCAAGCGAGAATTTTTGAATAGCTTCAACGCGAAGGTGTATCACTCCCCCTTCCTCCTATTTCTAACAATATGTATAGCCCTGTCGTTCTTTATCGCTAGTTGTGTAACATACGGAGCTTACCTATCTTAAAACTTGGTCTGACATATTTAGTATAGGACCTAACCACCGAGGCAACTAAATGTTTTTAAATACCTGATTGGATGGGAGTTATGTAATTTAGAATAGTTAACTTGTATCATTGCTTTTTTCATATAAAAACCTATACACGAATAAAGACATCATTATGAGGAATTGCATTGCTTGAATTCATTCTCATGTCTAACCTGTGATTTTAAACATAAGTGGTTGCGATACAATATCATTATCGTATCTACACTTCGCTGATTGGTCTTCCATGATAAATACCGCTTGAAAATTTTAACTTATTGGTAGATGGTAAAGGATACAGCAATCAATGATTTGCTAGCAGAAAATAGCATGTCGTGATTGGCTGCATCGGAATGACACTACTAAAATGATTCGCTCATGAAAAAGAACACATTTAAACTGTAAAAGAGAAAGGTTTTATTTAAATTATCATGAAACACGTGCTCTCTTCCGTCAATCTTCACAATCGGATAAGACATTATTGCAAACGGATCAGAACTGATATTTTAGGAAGTACAAATTATAAATATATGTAGCATAAATGACACAAGATTATTTACGTAATTAATATGTTCGTAAAAACATTTAAAGCTCTGACTTCTTACAGAATCACTTCAGGGAAATAAATAAATATATATAATATTTTCCTTAAGTTATACATGTAGTGTTTTGCTTGAGATTTTTTCACAAAAAACACGTCATGTTTGAAGCATTCCTCAAACAATTTATAACAGAATCGTTTTTTATATATGCACACATTTTGTAGTTAAGACAGTTCGTAATTATCAAGCACTATCCAGTAAAGGTAAGCTTTTTGAAACGAATATCTTTTTACTTAATAATTGTGATTGGTTAAGGGCGCTACGTGTTTAATTCACATTGCTACTTGTATGCTTACTTTTGATAAGTATAAATATTACTGTATATTAATTTATAGCGGCAATTGAATTTTTTTACTGCTTATATTACTAAAAAACGTATTCTAACTTCTAATACTTTTATGTATTTGAGCGCCTTGTTATGATAATATATACGGTTCTCCACTGACAGAGATTGGTTAGTAAATATATATATATACAGTATATATAGTTAAAATATAAATACAGTGATTGATATTTAATAATATTTGATACCAGTTCATATAGCAGCGGATGGGTTATATGTTGTTATGGAAAGTCTGCTCTGCAAAATTATGGGAAGCATAAGCAAGATATATTGTTTTTAAATTGTCAGGAAGGTAATTTTATAAGATCACTTATAGCAAACTAGTTGCTCGAGTAATACATAAGAAATCTAATGCATATGTGAGTAACACACCTACAGAAAATCTCCCGCTCCTTCTCTTTTGATAAACGTATGGGCTAGCATATCTTTTTCACTTTGGCCTGTGTACCCAGATATCACCAGCTCCGTCACTACAGAATATATTTTCATCTGAATACCACAGTGCTCCAGTTTGAATTGTTCCATTGTTGATACTGATATGCAAATCCTATGCGGTCAATCATGTGTCTTGTAGTTAAGAGTTATTTTTTGGCAGCTCTCCGATCTCTTAAATCTGTCTCGCGTAATCTGATAAAAGAAAATTATACATGTTTAGTATTTACTGTTTCCTCTGTATTAAAATGGATATATCAATTAAACTATAATAATTATTATCGTCTATAGTCCATATCGAAATACGTTTTTGCGATATATTTGTATTAAAGTTGTATATGTTTTAGATGCTTGGAAAACATCTATAGCCATTTCATAGTATTGTGAGAAAATTTTGCGCCTCCTCCTCTACGAATGCATCCCCGCGTAAAAGGGCTGCCTATATAGTGTATTCATTATGATCATAGTATGCCAGTAGGTGAAAATAAAGTTGATTGTTTTATAATATTTATAATTGATCATTATATAGATGTTTCATATGAGGAGGTTCAAATACTTAGATTTCTGAAACAATTGGCCAGTATGACTTATAGACCGCCCTGGTCCTCGACAATCTTGCCGAAAACTTAACATTTTATAAGATTTATAACTTATTTGTAAAATCTGTAATCTGTTTTATTAAATCTATCATCTGTAATCTATTTTGCAAAAATCAAAATCTCTGCAAGACTGTAGAAAGCTTCCATTTCCGCTCTGCCGGTGCGACCCTCGAGTCATATCACTCAATATTTTATTAATTGATTAATACGCAAATTAAACTTATCCGTTTAAAATTATATTTTAGAACACTACATAACTTCTATTAACAGTATCTGTGGAGACAGGTAGTGTCAATTCTGTTTTCATCACCCTGGCCGATTTAAAGAGACTGTTTCTGCTACTTTGTCTCAGACATTCATCTTCTTCGGCTGTTGTCGATCTTGGTCTACCTGTTGATTTCCCTGCGGAAGCGGAACCTGTTTCTTCATAACGTTTGTAGATATTTAATACAGTTCATGTGCTTATTTTAAACATTTCGACAATTCGTTTGACACTTTTCGCTTCCTGTCTCTGTTGAACTATTAACTTTCTAATACTATTGTCGATTGGTTTGGGTATAACTATCGTTGGTTATTTTATATATATACAAAAAAAAATGAGGCTCGTAACTTTCGCTCAAACCTCTAAGTCACTTCCACATTATACCATAGGGAGCAATGCAGTAACTTATTTCTTAATTATGCATATAATTATATCAGTACTGTGCACCATTTGTGTTACATTAGAGTAAACTAAACTATTTTGTTACTAATGTAACACAAATGTTCTATAGGGATTTTTTGTGTTTTTAATAACACAAAAAATCCCTATAGAACAGCCAAAAATTATCTTAATGTCAACATATTTGAGCACGTGACGTAAAACTTATCTACCCCCGACGCTAACGTAAAATCTTAATGGGATCGTCCCGCACTAAGCGTGTTCGAATGGACCCCCGGAAAAAGCAATCTCATTGGATTGAAGTAGTGTAAGGAAGCCGAACAACTTTGACCTAGGTTAAAACCTTTTTGCAATAGACTGTACAAACGAAATGTTGAAATAAAAAAAATAATAATAATAATAAATATAAAATAAAGAAATTATTTAATTATGTTGTCAGTTTAGTTTTCCTGTTATCAAATTAAAAATCTGAAAATAAAATTTTCTAAGCATGAATATCGTTTATTTATTAAATAATATAAGAATGAATTTAATTGGAAAATAATTAAATCTACATAAGAAATAATTATTTTTCAAATTTCCGAAAGAAAATTATCAATGTGAGAAGAATTTGTATACTTTAAGGTTTAAAATTTAGCCTATTAATTTTTATGCAATTAATTTATTATATCATCATTCAGATCAGATTGTTTTAAATTCATTTGGTGCTTGTTTCTATTATCCAAAGAATTGATTAGATTTGTTAAACACTTAAGATACATTCGGAAAAATACTGATATATACGGTTTCATTAACTCTAAACTTTATGAAGACACGCTGTATAAACATTATAAAACTGCCTGCAAACGAAATATTCCATTAATTTGATTCTGTAAGGACTTCAAACATCTATCAGTGTAGAGGAAGCAGTAGTGAGTGAACGAGGATGTCTTATTCCATTGTATAGTTTTTCACTGTCAAGAGAAATCTATGTTATTTCTATATGTGTAAAAGTCAATTTTCACAGTTGATATGTTAATAAGTATGGGTATCCTACCTATATCATGGTAAATAGGTTCCTGAAAAACACCTTGTTGTGTTTTCATATTGGCTCCAAGTCTCATATAACCGTGTTATATGAGACTTGGAGCCAATATGAAAAAGAAAGGTACGTTCCAAAACCAACTAAAAACAAGTAACTTTCTTTAATTCCACATAAGAAATTTTATTTCTATTAGAATATTAATAACACGAAACATCAGGGGAGAAAAAATATATATGTAAGACAAAAAAAAATAATATACTTAAAATAAAAGGAAAGAAAAAGCATAGAGCCTATATAACTTAATTTAAATATTATATTTTCCTTACCGCTATTTGGTCAAAACGAGAATTTTTTTTAGCAGTATCAACTTCACTTTCTAAAAATTTTTATGCATTTAAGATTTGTGTATCTTCCGCTCTCTTTACAAAATTTGTAATCTAACCCGCTACAAGCTACTAGAAAACAATCGTTCCTTAATATATAGCCAAAAGAAATTTATGAATAAAAAAGCTTTTCTTCTCTTTCACATTCCTTTACTGAAGAATAAAAACGTATATTTTATTCAAGAACTAAATGTTTGGAGCACAAAATACTCAAATATCGCCAATTAACTCAATTTCAAATCGAAATCGAAAATAGACTGCATATCATCCCTCTCATAGCAATCTAGCGAAATTGCATTTATGACTAACTTTAGCAAAGTATTTCCCAATGATTGCAGTTTATATGTATGTCCCTAGTATCGATTTACAAAAATTAATGAAAATATTTTGTGTTGTAGGAGAGTAAAGTAATTTTTAAAATATGTTAAAAGTATAAACAGTTTTATAGAAGTACCGTATCATACGAAGATTTCTGCAATTTTCATATTGTGTTAGAGCGAAAATATGTTGTAGGAGTCGTGTATCTGTATATTTACATCTTATCGGATAGTCAATCTGCATTATACACACCTGATATCACCTATATTTATCTCAAAGCTTGTGCGAGAATGTTATCATCTCGTTGTGGAACTGTCTACTGGAAGAAATATTCAATTCCTTTCAGTGCCAAGATATTCTGTAGCAATCAAAGAAAAAGTAATAAAGCGATTGTTGTCAAATTTGTTTCATATGAATTTTTCAAAAAGAGGACTTAACAAATGTATAATGGGAATGACTGGTAGCTCAGAATTTCTTCAATTGTACATTCAGGATAGATCGAAGGCAAACAATGGCTATTAATTTGATCTTATTTTTGCAGAAGAGAAAGTGTTTTAGCATTACATAAAAATCAAGTAAATTCTGCTACGCAACACTAGTAGATAAGAAGAAATAACCATTTAATTGGATTGCTCATAATCTCAATTAAATAATACGTGAGAGGAGATTAAACGTTTCTTCCCCTATTATGTGAATACTTTCAGCCTTTCCAGAGCTAATATATGATGATCTAGCATTCATTATATAATCTTCAATAGGCTAAAAAAATATTGTATATATTTTTATTATCTATTGAAGATTTTACCTTTTCTGCGTTACATAGGATTGATTATGAAATAATCCAGTTGCAGTGAAGAATAGTACATGGATGGTTATATCGAGGGCTATTTAAAACCTTCCTTTCCTACTATTACTATTATACACGGATTTCAATTTTTTATTGAATGTTTTGGATTAACATGCTGATGTTAGCTTATATACGAGTAAATATATTGCACAAAACAGTTATCACCCCCTAGAAAAATAAAGATTTAACGATCCTCCGAGAAGAGACTGGGGTTATTTTTTATAGTTACACCGCACAACGGAGATTGGTAATTTTACTTTCTGGTGTTGTTATCCTAGTGTGAACGGACTTGAGTGCACTGATTGTTAACGACGTTATTCCAGGAGAATCACCAATAAAGTTTTCTTTCTTGAAAAGGAAAATAAAGTTTTCTTTCTTTCTTATTCGATTCTGAATGTTACATTACGCGACAATGTTAACTAATAAATCACCAATTAGAAGAATAACACTAATTTTAATAATAAATTTTTATTTAAAAGAAAGAAAAATACATAATTGAAAATAAAAAAGTATAATTTTATATAAATCCATCTTAAATCGTTAATTTTGAATGCCTAAAATTGAAAAATGAAAAATTAATTAATAATTGATAATATTTTATAATACATGAATTTTTTATAAAATATTGTTCTTACTTACCCTTATAAGGGCAGTTTCTCATTTCCATGAACTATATCCACAGCCATGTCCGTAAAATTTATCTTTTCTTCATACCGAAGATGCTCCTGACATTCTTCAGTATACGTTTCCTTCTACTTTTGCCCTCTTTCTCCTTTTTCGACTTGGAACAAATGATTTTTTCATTCAAATCTCTATCCATTTGCTTTTTTGGAGCTTCAAATTTATCTTTTAATTCCTGGTTTACATCGCAAGAATCTTCCTTTTTATTCGCCAAGTCTTGTCTAAATTCTTTATATTTTTTAGAATTTCGCATTCCCATATAATTCTTATATAAGCATTGATCATTATCCATACATGAAAACTTTTCATCGATAGACTCTTCAAGATGTTTATCATATAAATAGGCATCATCATTAGCCATTGCATGCATGTTATCATATGAAGAGTTTTCATCATCAAAATCTAAAAATATCTTCTCATCGTTACGTATATTAGTCGGAATAGAATTGAAGCCTGTATAAAAGTTCACTTCCTGTGATGTGGATGGAGGAATATCATTTTCTGAATTACTTGGATTAACCTCCATAGCTAAGTTTCTCGATAACTTTGCTTTCTTTTCAAGAGCATGCAATTCGTTCTCGTATTTTCTTTCTCTGAAAAAGTCCTTAACATTTTTGATGAAACGCTTTGTCTTACTTTTGCATTTGCATCTTCCTCTAATGGCAGGAATTATTTTCTTTTTCAGATATTTTCTAGATTTTCGAGTCAGTTTCATCTTTCTCGGAAGAATTATTTCGGGAATAGACTTTTGATGTTTCTTTGTTTGATGGAAGAGGCCTTTAAATTTCTTTTTCAAATTCTTTTTTCGACGTTTGGCGTCTCTTCTCTTATTGAGCTTTATTTCTTCAACGCTCTTTTCCAAATTTCTGTTCAGATGTTTCATACGTTCGTTAAACTGTTCCCTATGTTCTTCCTATCATTAAGGAGAAAATAATGTCCCATTATGAAATTAATACCATAACACATTACATTATAATCATAGTTATTTATACTTATTTTATATTTATAAATAAAGAAAACAATTTTCAATAACATTCATAAAAATAAAGCGATAGAAAGTATCTGTCATAACAAAAATGCAAAACAACATATTGATGAATTTTAATTTTAATGTTTGCTACTCTTTTGAAGAAATACTGATTTTGGTTTATTCTACATTTATTTATATGTTTAAATTCTTAAAGTGATAAAAATGATTCTATTGATATAGAATGTCTTTGCACTATATCAGTCACTCTATTAATATTCACTGTCTTAACACTCTAACTATTGTATGTTTATCTTTCCATAAAATAAAATAATTTTGATGTATTTTAATTATGCTCTTTTAATGCCAAACAGATGAGAGGTTATTGCATGAGATATACTTGTTTAATATATTTTAGTAATTTATATAGCATATCTTTTAATTTATAAAGTTAAAAGACATGCCTCTTGGATAACAAGTGTTGATTTTCCATAATTCAAATGCAATATGGTAATTAATTCTTGAGATAACTGTTCAGGAGATAGACAAACGCTAACAATAATAGATCGAATGATTTTGGTAAAAAAAAATGCTAAAATTTATTCTGATATATTCGTGTATATCCGCTGTGTATTATACTTGTTTTAAAACTAATTAAATTTTAACCGTTATTGAAAACACTTTCTACCTTAAGTTAAACGTGGCTTTCACTGTAAAATATATGGGATTCTGATATAAGAATTTAACAAATACTTTTTCAATTTCATATGCAATTGTTATCTTGTTGTGGACTGGAGTTATTATGTCAATAGCACAGATGTCAACTCTTATATAATATGCTTACGTACGTAATTCATTTTAGTCCATTTGTTTTTAGCACCAGTAAGAAATTATGTTACAAAATAAATATTGTATATTTGGATTATTCTGAACTGTCTATATATTTTTAATTCTAAATAAATTTATCAAAATAATGTAATAAAACTTTTGTTAATTACAGAAGCTTATTCTATTTTCTAGGAGAGAAAAATACTCAAACACTTACTTCTGTAATTTCACAAGCTTCGTCAATCATTCTGGCCAGTTCTTTCCTTGATATGTTATACTGAAATATAAAAATATATATATTTAATAAAAAAATTTTATCATAATAACAAAAAATATTGCAGATTGTAAAATTCTCTATAAGCTACATCATGTAGCAATACAATAAACAATTTTCTTAAAAAATTATTATATACAGAGAGGAATCCGAAAAGGATATTGCAAAATGATTGTTTAGTTTACTGGTTTGAGTCTTTGATTAAGAATCTATTGTAAACATGGACATCACTGATTCTGTGACAACATCCGTGAAATCCAGTCAGCTGTCAATTATTAGTTATTTATACTACGAAGAGCAGGAGAGAAGAATCTGTGCTAGTGACATTTAAATAAATCATCTACACTCAGTCATCAGTATTTCTTTATTGGCAAGCATCACTTGATCTGTGATCTTTGCTTACCATAAAGCACAATTCGTTTTATTTTGGAACATCTCTCATTTTTATTGCCTTCTTTTAATAATTCAATTATTCTATATTTTAAATCTTTCTTTGATTCTAAAATTGCAATTCTAAAATTCTAAAATTGATATTAATTGTGCCAAAGAAGAATTTTACAGTTTGCCAGTGTTTATGGTTTCTTTAAATCATTTTAAATATTAATTCTTAAATGAAGATTAATTATTTAGAAACATAATAATATTACACTAATAATCAGGAAATATCTCTCATATCCTTTTATAAGGCATGATTCAAATTATAAAATTGCAATAGAACACTAAAGAAAACTTACCTTCTCAGGATTGGCCATCATGACGAACTTCTGATAATCGGGATGGTCTTCGTCTAATACAACTAAAAATAATATATTTAGAATTAAACGGTGTACAGAATTAATACAAAGTATCGTAATGATGATAATATTTATATTTTGAATATTTTTTATAATATTTAATATCACAGAAATAAATTTAATGATAATTTTCCGTGTATATGCTATGTAATTTTAATTCTTTTGTAAATAATTATCGAATTATTCAAAAACTAAAAGAATTAAATACAGTTTAATTTGATACTTACTGTTAGCAGAATCTTTAGCATTAGACTCAGTAATAATATTATCGTCTACCGAATCTCCTGCCTTTGATTCTGTAATATTATCTCCACATAAATACTGATCCAGATTAGTATTTATATAGCTTCTGTCATACTTGTAGTCATCATCAATAAAATCTGTTAAGAGTTTAACAAAAATCAAAAATCGGTAATCTGATTTTCTAGGAAGAAATTCATGTTTAAATCTTTGCATAAAGTAATATTTATATATTTTAACTAGTCATAAATAATTATTACAGTATTTATATTTAGTTTTCTAAATATTATTGTATTCTGATAATTAATTTTTAAACATCGGTAAAATGAAAAATAATTTAAAATATTTTAATTGGAATAGTTTCTAATTATCATTATCAAAATTAATTTAGGTGATTACTTATAAAATAACCATTAATGAATGCTTAATGCATAAACAAGAATGATGCATAGAGGTGCGTAACTCAATTTGATTCATTTATAATACTTACTTGGCCGTTCAACCTCCTCGTACGAAGTAGATGGAAGAACAAAATCCAATGAACAGTTCGGATAAACGTCATCATCTATTGAAAATAGCAAAGATACAAAATGAATCAAGAGAAATAAATATTCATATTCAGTAATAAATATAAATGTTGTGAATAAATTCCTCTTAAAAGACAAAATCCGCAGATGGCGCTGTAACGTGGACATAACTGACGCCATTTTATGATTAACAACACGAGTTCGGAGATGGTTTTTGTCGTTATATGTAATTTAAATTACGCTCAATTATATAAATGGATAATTTCTAGTATGATTAATTCGGATGTCAATAATATTCGAATTTTTAGTGTTTATAACTAAATTATCAGCCATGGAACTGATAGTAGCATGAAAAGTAAATTGTAGAGAGTAAATTGAAAAGAGAAGTGTCTCCAATGATTGTTAATTGAAATAACCCCGAGCAGATACTGACCATTCTTCTCTAATCCTTTCGATATATTAAAAATATTCAAATATACACGAGTTTCAATTTATCTACTTGTGTCTGATTCACTAACTGATATGCCAAAATTACACTTACATATAATTGAATTTGTTTAAACGGAATATGTAGATTTGAAGGGTTTCGCATAAATAAGACTAACGAAACGAAACTTTTATCTGCATCATGGATTAGTTTATTATATTAAAATAAGGAAACTGTGATTTATTCTTAATTGGATTAAGTTATTTTAAGAGTTTTTCATTGAATATCCCTGTGATAGAAGTTAGTAGACGTGTTAAGAGATCAGATATTGGCTACTACCATGATGAGATTAACTGGCGCTTTTAAATTTGGGATCAAAATAATTGGCTGGAGTCACTATAGAAATAATGCAATTAGACATTTTAATTTCAATATTTTTTCTTTTTCTGCATAAAGTCAACTGAAAAATTTCCGCTATAATATTATGTAACATTCCACTTAAGTAAGAGAAAGTTAAACAAAATGAGTTTCAAAATTGTTCTGCAGTTTTGTTTATATAATTCTGCAGATATAAAACAATATAAGAAGCAAATTTTTCAGATTTTTTCCCTCTTAATAGCGGTTTTTATTAAATGTGTATTCTGCTTTTTGAGTTATAATAACAATATTACAATTAGCTCATGTAATTAGTTATAAAAAGTAATTAACGAAAGAATCGCAAATAGAACTAAATGATGCAAAGAAAGAAAATTGGTTTAACTAATTATACTTACTTGAAACTGTTCCAATCACCTCGTCTGAAGTGGTTTCACCAGCCTTTGTGTCTAAAGAAAAAAAATTATATTAAAAAAGAAATAGTAAATTTAAATAAAAATTTAAATATTATTTGTTTGGAGTTGCATAAATATGACAGAAAGCTGAAAGCAATAAGATCGAAAGTAACCGATATATATACACAACTGTTTCCATATCTCTCAGTAAGTATTTATAAAGTTTATGTTTCATCTGTTTCGCTGTGTTTCTAAGAAATATTTTAATGGCATATATACAAACAGATCATGAATGCAGGGTCCACAACAACATAAAAACATCATTTATACTTTTCTTCTATTGATTTTTACTGACAAGTAAGCACACAAAATTGAAATCACGCCTATACCTTTTTCGTATAAAATCTAAAATATATTTAAAGTAATAATATAGTATGCTATTCAAC
>WUQG02329810.1:0-47110 GCA_011317285.2 Androctonus mauritanicus | reverse complement strand
AAGGCTGTTACATTAATAAAAATATTTTATATACAGGTATAATGCTATTATGACTTTGCCAAAACAATCATCGTCAACATTAGGATCTGCCTTGAATAAGTTCGAATGTTAGACAATTCATAAAATGGATAAATTAATATAGTAAACATCTCTTAGCATTAATAAAATTTAACATTAAAAAATCAAACTTCAAACTACAATACATCAAGAACTATCTCGAAAGAAAATCGGTAATCTTTCGTAACTTCTGATCATGTATGAACAATCGTTGAAACTCCTCCAGTTGAAAAAAATAGAAAACAATTTTTGATTCTATCCGTAAATTTTAGAATATTTTAGTGATTTTTTGCTTTACTCAAAAACTTTAACATGACCCCACTCGACATTTATTCGATTAGTGATCGATTGATTTAGAGAACATCTTCTGGAGTAATCGCTTGATAAATTCGATTATCTTGTTTTCATATTCTTTATAATTCTACCTTATTGCTAATCAAGGTAAAAAGGGTATAAAAGCGTTCTCTATTTTTTTTATGTAGTTCTCAACTTATGGTTTGTTTAGCATAAAGAAATATCTATCCTCCAAAAAATCCTCAAAATTCAACCACGCCAGTTAAATAAGTTATGTAAGTAGATCTAACCATCGTAAAACAGCATTGATAATTTTCTTTTTAAATATGGAAATAAAAATTAATAATTATGCATTAATTAGGCTATTAAAAATAATATTGAATATTTTTATATTTTAAAATGCTATCTCAGATATAGTTTGAAATTTCAGTCAACCAAATGTTACAAATCGAAACTGCTAAAGGGTGCAAATTCGTGATCTCAGCGCATTTTTCACAAAAGAAGTTGGAAAATTTATCCCACAACTTTTTCTGAAAGTAATTATTTTTCGAGAGCATTATTATTTATAAAAAAAATCTCATAAATAGGATGGACACGAGGGTGAATATCAAAGAATGTCCACAACGAGGAAAGAATTATTAGATGAAGTTGGAAATGAGCAGAAAAAATAGAGGTTTTAGATACGATTTCATACATATTAGGTACAGATTCCATTATACGATATCTACGTGTCCAATACTTGTAGTGTCATTTGGAATTGTACGGTTGGTGGATTCAAAATTGAATTGAGGTGATCCAATGTCTACAAATAAATACGGAACACGTGGCTTAAATTGGAGAAGAACAAAAAGGACGTGATTATTTTGAAAATGATAAAAGTCATAAACGAAAGCAAATTTTTCAAATAAACTTAACTCTGTTATTATTCTAATTTTGCATCGAAACTTGGCATATGGAGCATTTAAATTATATTCAGTAGTTTGGGAATTATTAAATTTTTAACAATAACACATCTACTCAATTATTTCTATGGTCATTGTAAACATACTATACGTTCTATTTTATATTCACTTTTAATATGAATATAAAACAGAATATATAGTATATTTACAGTGACTAATATAATTTTCATTAGTTTTTTCCAAAACATGATCTTATATGATTCTTTTATATGTCTGCTCGCCTTTACCTCATCAAAATTTCTCGAAACCATTCAACGTAGAACATTCACATTTCAACAGATCATTCCTGTATTATATATTTTCGTATATACCTATCGATTTTGAGAGAACTACTATATGATCCCATTATACGATGATGACAATTCAAAACAATGATGGCAGTTCTAACTGCTTGATATCTTTGAAAGTTTTTATGGCAATATTCATTCATTTGAAAGGATTTTAGATATATTTTAAACAGTGTCTTATATAATGACTTCAATCGTCTGACTTTATCAGTCTGAAGAACAAAACATTCAAATATTAGTTGATTATTTTTTACTTAAACTGCAGGTATAGTATATGCCGAATTTTAAATAATCTTTATGGTCCAGCTACAAAAAGGAGGATGTTATAAATTTAAAAAATTCTTTATCTTTGTAACTATTACACATGAATGATTTTATTTATTTATTTAATTCGTACAGAATAGTATAAAAGTAATGCAGCAGTTTGTTATAATAAAACAAAGAATGTGCATTTGAAAATTCTTAAAATATTTCCTGTTACTGAATTATATTTATGTGAAGAGTTTTTTAATAGTCACAATGTTACTTACTTCCTGTAAAGGCTTTACCAATATTTTAAAACTTATTTTAATGACTTTATTAATAATTAGAAAATCTATAATATAATTTTACAATTTTTTTGTATATTGGCAGCTTGACATCGACTTGAATGATCCCGAATTGGTGCAAGCAGCGACTAAAATTCAAACAACATTCCGTGGCTACAAAGCCCGCAAGAAAATGTAATATTTGGTAATATTTTTTCCCCGACATTACTCTGTAAAGTGAAGGTGTATTGACATCACTCAAAATTTCTTTTCGTTTTTACAGGTGATGTCCTAACCTCACCTGGCAGCAAAGATTTTATAGCTGATATTTTTGCCACACAATAATCTTACGAGATTATGAAGTTGCAGGCAGTAGTTCTACTGACAACTTTCTAAAAATCCACATTTGTCGTGTAAATTAGCTTCCTTCTCTTTCACTCTTTACACATATCGTTGGCCGTTTGTAAGTCTATTTTTTATCTGTCTTCGCTGCAATGAGAAAAGGAATTGAAGAGATGGAGAAAGAGACAGAGAGAGAGAGAAAGAGAGAGAGAGATAAGCTTCTTGAGATAAACAATTGTCTTTCGAGTATAATCAAATTAATCTCTCATCTTAACTTCTTAGATATTTATAAATCTTCTGATGCAGGGTGATCTAAATCAATCAGCATTCAGCTGCCATAAGAGGACAATCTTCCAAATTTCATAACGAAAAAAAAAAATATATAATCTAGGAGCCTTAGTATTGAGATGCTTTTCCTTTCATACAAATTTTCATAATTTGATGTGCTATCATAACTCTTTGGTTTTATTTGTAACAGAAAATTTGTAAAAGTTGAAAAATTAGTTCTGATAAAATTTATTTATATACTAAATAAATGAAGATTTTTTACTCATGTAGATTTAAAATCAACGTTGTTTCTAGTAAATAGATTATTAGTTTGAGTCTTTTGGCATCAATGGAGTAAAAAAAAACACTTCTTAAAAACCAAAAATGACTTCTTTTCTGGCATCTGTGCTTGTTTATAGATATAGAGTTCTCTTTTTTCATGTAAGTGATTTTTCCATAAAGAAATAAAATCATACATTAGTGTTTTTGAGTTGTTTATTGTCAAAATAGCATTTAAAAATTATAATTTTTTTTTTTTTTTTTTTTTTGAATGAAATTCTGTGGTAATTATTTAAACAAGAAAGATTGTAGAAAAATTATTAATTTATTACATTTTTATAAAATTTTGTTTTTTATTCTATCAATATATATATATTTATTGAACGTGAATTTAATTTTCACTCTTGGGAAAAAAAATTCTTCAACAAAATCTTAGACAGGATATTGGGTGGTGGAGTAAACATTAGACTAACGTGCATAAGTGAATTTTTCTAAAACATTTTTAAAGTTTTCGAATGGACTAACACAGCTCTTTCCTGTTCATAAAGCAAAGCAGAGAGATTGCTTTCCATATTTAAATCACCTCTTTAGTTTAGAAACTACACTCACAAATGAGTTGGAATTTGAAAACTTTATATTTTTAAAACTTATTTTAACCAGGATGATCATATATAATACTTCTTAACAAATTTTGAAAGAATAATTTTAACTTTTAGTTTACAAATAGCAGAATTTTCTAGTCATAAGAATCTGTAATGTTAATCAATTGAAAGTTTGTTAAAAATAGAAAATAATATTTCATATATTTTAGAATTTTAATTATTTTAATCAATATTTTTTATACACTAATACTATATGTAAATTATATATTTGATTCAAAATATATTAAATTTAAAAGTTAAAAAATTATAATTTTTTAGCTTTTTTTTCTTTATATTTTTTACAATAATTTTTTTTTATATTTTTGAATATCTTTAACTTAATAATATAAATATGTTATTTATTAAAATGGTCGTAATTATAATTTATCTAATTAGCATAACTGTGTTGTGACTAACATAATTTATAAAATAAATGACCATCGTAACTTCTTAGTATAAATAATTTTATGGTTTCATTTTGTAAAATATTTAATTTTGTAAATTTATTTTGTTTAATAAAAATATTTAAAATATATTTTAATCTTACGAAAGATTAGAAAATCGATGATGGAAAGGTATGTGGATGAAATTTTTGTTTTTGTTTACTTAAAATCAGAAAAGTGTAAAATGCAAAAAATGAATTAAAAATTTGCTCGGTAATTTTTAAATGCCATCGAAGATTAAATTCATTTATATGTTATATTAATATTTAATAATAATAATATAAAAAAAATAAATCTGTTAAAGATGATTATAAATTTAAAAAATAAAATGACGAAAGAAGAAGAAGAATTTTTATTTCTTAAATTGTAATTTATTAAAAAAATAAGTTTTAATAATCTATTTTTATAATGATGCTTTCAGTAACGTTTAATCTTAGTTTTTTTTCTGTTTTTTTTTTTTTTTTTTTAAGTAATAAATATTAATATCGAGAATAAAGAAATTTCACCATTATTCATAGAGGAAAAAGTTAAGTCATAATACAAACAAGATTTTCAATTAATTCTTAATTAAAATCTTAATTAAATTCATTTTACGTAAGATTTCCTGTTGCTTCGTTATTATAAGGATTATAAAAAAAAAAACAATAAATTATTTTTTGCATAAAAATATTCAAAATGGAAACTGATACATTTTTTGCATTCTTGAAATTCTTTTCCTAAATCGTAATTTAACTGGCGGTACAATAATTGAAGAATAAACAGAACAAAAGTTTAATTGAGGATAAAGTGAATTTTTTATTGCCCCACACATAAAAAAAATCAAGATTAATTGAGAGGTCTGGAAGCAATATATCTGTATTCTTATAGCAAAAGTTTACCTTTCATAATTTAAGAAAATAATTTAATCAGAGTTTTATTGACTGTTTATCGTCGTTAATGTACTATTTCTACAACAAATAAAATTGCTAATATAATTTTTTAATTGTTGGGAATAATATTTTTCTTAATAATTTTGTTCCCACTTAAAAAATTTCATAATTATGATAAATTTTATAATTTTTTGAATTTATATATACTATATGTTTTGGTTAATAGTTCTTCTATATTCCGATAAAAATTATCGGAATTACTTAAAACTTTATTTACCTTTAATTTCTTAAAATTTAAAAGATGAGGAATTGTTTAATTTATAAATGAAAATTTCGAAAAATTATCTGAACAGTTGTATATGTGTATAATAGCTAAATATTTATAAAATTATAAGTGCTTGAATCATTTTTATCTTAAGCAGATGGGAAGAAACCATGCCAAGCTATGTGTATGTCAGAGAGGAAGGAAAGAATGACATTGACATAAAAATAATAAACCAGAGGATATTTGGAAGAGCTGGTTAAGAAAGGATAAGAGAAAGAAAGCAAATTAGATAGTGCACATACTGGAAGAGGATTGACTATTAAGAATTGCAGCGAAGGAGAATGGAACCCAAGGGAAGAGTAAGATTTCTTCCCAGTGAATTAGTGGCCAAAACGAATAAGCCAAAGGAAAACCTTTCAAGTAGAAGAACGAGCTAAAAATCTGTATTATGATATGAAGGAATTTAAAGTAGAGCGAAGAAATTTCCCTCTGATGATGTAAATAAAAATAATGAAAGAATCAAATATTCCTTTATATCTCAAAAGATACGGACTAAAAATGAAGAATATGGGAAATTTTACGAGTGAAAAATGCATTAAAATATCAAAATGTATCAGAAAAAAATATTAGATATTTGATAAATTTAGTTGGAAATAGTGAAAAGAAAGGCAAAGAGCGTTGCGAGTATTCGGCAAACAAAGAACTTTATGTGACTATAAAAATGCTGCAGGAGAGAATTTTCTTATTTTCTACAAGAGAGAACGTAAAGAATTTTATGACAAACAAAATAAAGTAAGTTGTTATGACTTGATTAAATAAGATTCAGGAAAGGCGTTTTATGGATTAGAGTCAACTTTTGTTTTTAAACACAATTCTTTTCACGATATATTAAATTTTAATTAACTTGTTAGTCACTTATAAAATTTATGAATTTTTTTATTTTTTTTTTGCCCTTAGAAGAAAAACTAATTAACATACTTTAAAGGATGATAAAAATTTCTTATCGAGTTTGTTACAATGTTCCTTATTTGAATTTTTTTACCCTTCTTGTTTTTGGAAACCAATCTTTGTTTCATTTTTTAGGATTTGTTTTCGTTAAAAAAAGAGTTTTAGTTCTCTATTAGGAGAGAGTGAAAATAAATCACCATAGGATAGGATCTTTATTATTAGGGTGGAGTTATAAAAAGGATAATCTCACTTATCTTTAATATCTGAAAACTAATTTAATTTATAGATATTAAAATCTTTAATCGAATTTAAACATAATCTTAGAGTTTTAAGAAAAGTAATTAAAAAAATATTTATACAAAATCAATTAATTTCATAGCCTATTAAATTTGCAGTTGGAGGAACAGATTTAAGACATGAAATTAATTCATTTATGCATTAAGTATGCAAAAAAAAGAAAATTAATTAATTGTAAAATAAAATTATTTAAAATAATTACATCTTTATAAGTTGAGAGTTTGGTTATATGTATTCTAAATGCTTTTATCAAAAATTTTATCTTCTAATCCCAATATTATAATTTAGTAATTAAAAATGAAGTCTGAAAACTTATTTATTTTCTAAATGCGAAAATCTCCTTTGTGGGTAGATTGCTTCTAAGATTAAATATCGTCTACAAATTACAACATATTTAAAATACATTTCTTCCTTGTATTTTTAAAACATATATAAAAGATTAAAAGAGCTCTTCAAAAGATTAAAGAGTTGTTTGTGAAAGATTAAATAGGTTTAAAAATTCAACGATAGAACGTTCTAATTGGTTTTAGAAGTTTTAGTTGATGTTTACAATAGAAAGGTATAATCTAGATTACTTAATGGTTTTTTGAATAGAGAGACTGACGTTAAAAGTTTGACATTTAACAACTAACCTAACAATAGTTTTGTTTATGCAATTTATGATTTTCTCGATTAGAATATTGTAAAATATTTAGAAATACCAGATAAACACTTTAGATTCTAGGCAAGATGTATAATATATTGTGAAATTATCTTGCTTCAAGTTGGTTGAATTAATTCATCAGAAATCAGATACACCTGAATATAGAATTTCAATACGACGAATGTATGAGGTGACATAATGAAATTTATAATGCAAGACTTAAAATATGATCTGGAATCAGTGAAGAGATCAGATCATCGCACGTAATAGCCGTAATTAAATTAATTCATTTGGAAAACTTGCTGACTGAAAACGAATATTGTTCGAGTGATGATAACATTAAATATGTGCAAAATATATAGCTCCGATATGATGCTGACTGCAAGAAAAGACACTACGGATGCAGAAATGAATACGTAACAGGCTAGAAACAAAGGATTTCACTCGTTAACGGCATTTCCATAAGAAAAAATTTTTTCAAACTGTATTAATACATTCTTCATTTCTTCATCCTACTCATGTTCCGTAATAGTTCGAAAAAACTCTTTCCCCATATTGCAATTACAAGAATATTGACTTTCATGTGTTCAAAGAACCGTGATCTATCTAAAATAATATATAGTGTTGATTAGAATTTTTAAAGTTTGACGATTTCCATGTTATATCGCTATTTTTCTACAGATGTCCATTATATCTCGAAGCGATTGGCATCCATCTCATCCCATCAAAAATCCAAGAATAAACTTCTTTCGATTGGTACCGCATGGATTTTATATAGATAAATGACAGAATTGACAGCGTTAAATACGGTATAATATCGAATGGTGGACAAATATCTTCAGCACTAACGGTTAATACCGATTTCTTGCTATAGTATGGACAAAAAATATCATCGATCTCTTTTCAGTAAACAGAAATGTCAGACAACCAGGTTTATTTTTTAAAAATAATTATTTTTTGTAACCACTTCTCAATCTTTAACATTATTTATTATATCATAGTGTTATAACATTGTTTTATTGAATGAGCAATCTTTCATTTCCATCGTAACAATCTTGTTCTATTGTGACATTATGGTGACATTAAGCATAGTTTGTAACAGTACGCTGGCATATTCTTATTTTAGTATCAGTTTTTGTTTATTTTTTTATAATTTTTTAGTCTACTTTGTTTTTTAATCAAGTTTTGTTTTGTGGTACGCTTAATTATATATTTATTTTGCATTTCTGGATACTACTCGAAAGCTGGATACTAAAGGTAAGTCAATCTGAGAATTTCTCGAATCGAGTTTCGGTAAATCTATCCAGCAATAAATATAAATTGAAAGAATCAAAAGCTTTACCGCTATCAATAGATACCGAGTTTACAAAATTTACTCTCGAATTTTCCATCGAATTCATTCTATAAAGCGATTTGTTTTATCTGGTGACGATTCATCTTAACCGGTTTCTAAAAATGCTAAAGAAAATATAAGGTATTCACTTTCACTTTTTTTTTTTTTCTGTTTAACCGATTATTATAATTATTTCTAGAAATCCATTATATTCCGGAAATGACATTTGAAGTTACATAAAATTCTAGAGAATAAATCGCGCAACCAATTATATTAATTTTTAACGTGGCCCCCGCTTTGCGTGAGAATGTCATCTTTTCACTTAATACGTCCTGTCATTTTATGTCAACCATACAAATCTTTTGTAATCTTTTAAGATTAGAAGAATTCACTTAAAGAAACATGGTCAACAATAAACATAAGCTAACGTGCCAGACGTGTGTCGAAAAATGTGAGCTTTTCACACGCAAACTTAACTATATTTGTTGACTATAATTACTGTACAAATTAAAAATTACGCGTAGGCTTTCTTAATTAATGTAAGTTTATGTATTATCGCGTGACTCAATAAGATCTTTAATCAAAAAAATCTGATGCTATTTTTATATTTACTTCCGCTTTAAATGATACTGTATATCGCTACTATATAATGAATATTTTTCGGCTGATTTGCAATTTCATACTTTGATGACAATGACGAATTGTTCTACTCTATATTTTTCCACTTTTCGGTCTGTTAGCCGAAACGGAAATTTATTGTAATCTTTTATTCTACAAGTTCAGAAAAAAACTCCATTCACACGCTAGAATTATTATTAGAAATTTCTCGACCAATGAGCCAAAAATGAACTTTTTTTACGCGATAGTTCGCTATCATTTTTTTAAAATTCTAACAATAATTTTTTATGATGAATCTGGGTTAAACTGGTAATAAGTGTACGTTATTAATAGAAAATACATTTATTTTCTAATGTTCGATCGTTTTTCATCACTATCCATACATAATACATCAAGAAAAAGTTAATGTAAAAGTAGAAAACATATTATTGAGAAGTCGCCTTCGATTTTTTTCTATACTTAATCTGAGTTAAGGATATGTCCGTGGAGATTAAAGTTAGGTTCGTGGATGAATCACTCGAATGGATAATAAATTTAGTGGGTTTGAAGTAGTTTAATCTAAGAAGGACGCATTTTATATTCGCTTCTATAATAGAACCATACAGTATTCATCTGATATTGATGTAACATCCAAACGTTATAGCAGTTTGTGCCATTCTAGCCACGAATACCGTATTTCTGCAGAATATAAAGTTGCTACCCTAGGGACTGTAAAGTTTTATAATTTTAATGAACGGAAATTTATTTTGCTACTTTTCATCACATCGAGGGAAACGGTTGATTTTAAACAACGTGAATTCTTTAAGAAATGAAAAGTTGCGATTGTGTAGAGTAGCAAATAAAATTTATTATTTCTCAAATTTTTTATGAGTAGCGTATTATCACTAATGAACTGCCATAGAAAAAAATTTTTTTTCTTCATCATTCTCTCAATTTTTTTTTTTTTTTAATATCATTTCGTCAAGTGATCTAAGTTAAATCGAAGTTTGAATTGCTGATGAGATCGACAACCACTTACTTGTTTCTTATATTATTATATATTTGCCTCTCTAGTATTGACTTTGATAAACTGAAAAACTTGAGAGTGTATTGTTCAGTTCTTTGTTTATTTACTTACCAGGATAAGTTGGCGATAAAAAAAAAGAAAAGAAAAATAGCGTGATTGTTGATTCATTCGGAACAACAGATAAGAAGTTACTCGAAGCTGATTTTACTTCAACGATAAGAATTGTATGGAGCTGGCTTTCTCTAGCTATTGTTAGTTCGTCAGCCATTACCAAATAAACGTCATAATAAATATGGATTTATAAAAAAATAAAGATTTTTTCCGCTGTTTATGATTCACTTCCAAACAATAAAGTGAAACAGAATTGGCGCATTTATCAAAACAAGATTACATTCTTATGTTGTAACATTCTAATATGTCGAGTTTCTTACGATAAATTTCATATTTATGGACATTTTTAGTAATTAATACTGTTGATAGAAACCATGAGCCACTTGGATTACTTTTAGTAATCAATGAAATCAGGATCTTCGCTGTTATTCGAAATGCTTTACTATTTATAATACAGCCTTAATGCTAGACATAAAATGGCTATTAAAAAAATAAATTTAAATAGCATTTTTATCGTAAAAATAGCAGTCACGCGACAAGAAATCATCATCAACATTTTCCAGATGCCTTCATCTTACCGAGTAATTTGTAAAATTTGAAATAAAACAGACAAATTTTCTCATAACTTCTATAAATACAAATATTTTATTCCAATACAATCGTGCAATTTGTTGATCAACAGATGAAACAATCTTCTATATAAGATATTTAATTTTCGGACACAACTGTAAATTATGATTTAATAAACGTTTTTTATATTTTCTCAATTTGATTAATAATAAAAAAAATAATAAAAATGTTTGAAAATTTCTAAAATGTTTCGAAGAGTAAAAAAATAATAGAGAAATATGTCTTATTTTTTTTTTTAAATTAGTTGTTTATTAATAAACTTATATAGTGTGTTGTGAATTAATAGGACATTTATTATCACAAAATGAGAATATTTTTGTTTTTTGCAAAATAAAAAAATTCTCATTTTATGATTAGGTGTCTGTTCTCACATGTATGAGATGTGCAACGTGTCATACAAATTTTATCGATGTTTTCAAAAGGAAGGTGATGGCCAAAAACCACACCTAAATCAATAACAATATTCGGAAAATTCAATTTATCTTGTGCACATTTTTACAAATTTTCCTCTTAGTAATAAAGAATTTTCTCTGGATGAATTTTGAATTTACATTTTGTATTATTTTTCCTCTTAATAATAGAAAATTTCCTCTCCTTTATCACGTAATTCGTATCATCGGTACGCGATTACAGTCACAGTTATCGAAATATTGAAACATTATGATAAATCTGATAAGATAATCAGTTTAATTTATTGCAGAATAATGGCTAATTCAGCTAAATGTTCAAATATTAAATCTGAAAGAGGTTAAACTTAACCGAGAGGTCATAGATACGCCATTTTTGTCAATTCAAACTGAAATATTGCAGTCTGTTATCATTTCTAGCACATATCGATAAAGTCGTACATAAAAAAAAGGATTTCATTTTATTTTCATTGAATTTCTTTCTATAAAAATACATTTAAACATCGATGCAATATAATTTTTCTCCTGTAAAATTTGACATTTGTGATCGGATTCATAAATATATATATATATTTTTTGAAAAATTATTAATACAGAAATAAAATTTGTAAAAAATTTTTTATTTTTATTAAATCATTATAAAATTAATCTAACTCAACAATAATTATATTATTTTTATAAAACAAAAATAATACGGAAATAGATGATATTTTAACCATCAGATGGCGACACAAGTACCAGTACTATATTATGTTTTACTTTGAAAGTTTTTTTTTTTAAAGTAAAATTTTTTAATTATAATAAATTAAAATTTTTATTTTTAATGTAATATTTTAAAAGGAAAGGTCAAAGTATATTTTATTTATTGGTTTCTGTTGCGAATCTATCTTTTTTCTTCCTGAAATCATCTTCAGATTTTGTATATTTTGTGGGCAAATAAAAATATGCATACTGTACGTACAATTTAGATCCACGAGGAATTTTTTTGAAGAAACTAAAACTAAAATGGTCTGGGATATTTGGATTTAAAGCTTTTATTTATGAGAAAAGTTTTACGATGTTATATTCGGTTTTACGCATATTGAAAAATCGAACTGCAGGCTTGTAACAAAAAATGAGTGACCCCGCGTTAAAATACTAAAAAAAAAAAAAAAATGGCGTTTTTCCTAAAGTTTGTTTGTCTGTATGAATAACAAACAGCGCATTCAAATTTTAGGTGGGTTCTTCCTCGTAAATATCGTCATAAATCCAGAATTCTACAGTTTTAATGTACACATTATTCTTTGGCGTGCTGTTGAGGTTCAACATACGCTATACTTTATGGCAACTAACTTGCAGTTAGCATTTTAGTTCACGAATTACGTGCTGGCAAAGTTTAAAACAAAATTAAATATATACCACACTGTGATTATGAGATTTTGTATAAACATCCTACATAATTGATATACAGCATACACTTCTGAAGAAGAAACAAAACATAATTTTCTGAAATTTGCAAAGGAAAATAATCGATAATGAAAAATTTAAAATATTTCTTTTATCCTTAATAATTTTCTTGTAAGCGATATTTTATTTTACAAATTTAAGTCGTTTATACAGTCCATTAACTTCCGAAAATACGGCCTGCCATTTATCATTGAAACACCTGTGAAAGTTTAAAATATTTAATCATTTTTCGAATTATTTTGCATATTTTTATTAATAATAAAAATATGCAAAAATTTCTGATTAAGAAAGTTTAGCGATTTAGCTCTTTTTTACTACTATGTATGGCTATAGGCAATTCTATTCCAATTAATTATGCAAATTTTTTTTAGTTTCTTATGATTTATTAGTTTAAAATTTCTCACGACTTATTCTACAAAGTCAATGAGCTAAATATTCATTAAAATAATATTATAAATTTGTTTATTTATATAGAAGAAGAAAAAAAAAAAATACAAATAAATTCCACATCCGATCTTTAGAGAATCAGCCAAGGAAAATCAATTTTTATTTTTATTTTTATAGTCTGATTATTTTCCAAGTTTTGTTAATGTAATGCTATAAGAACTAAATAAATGAATAAGCTAATTACAATTAAGCCAAGCAGTTTTAATAAAGTGTAAAAAAATGATATAATTTTCCATGTGTTTGCATTTTTTATCATCAATATTGTATACTGTATTGCCAAACAACACCATCAATATTTCAGTTCTTTGAATTGCCTTTTTTTTTCCTTCTTTGGTGTCACGCTTTATACGCCATTTTTGAATTTTTTTAATAAATTTATTCCTTATTTTTATTTATAATCAATTATCTTTTTTTTATATCAAATGGCATAAAAGTTTTATCACAGTTTCGGTGAAGTTATTCATTGACTACAATCTAATTATGAAAATGTCATAATAGGATTGATAACTGTTGAGTAAATTATTCATATTAATAACGTATTTCCTCCATACGCAAGTTTCGAGTACGAAAATAAATAATTTATTTACCAGCAAGATTTGTTTGTATGGTTTGTAAGATAGAGGTTATAAATTATAATAATTTATATCGCACATTCTCAATAGATATAATAATTTTTGTTTTAATAATTTTTGTTTTTTAACTTAATTCATTAAATAAAAATTATTTTGGTTCTCTGTTATGATTATTAATTTTCTGCAACGTTATATGGAAACAAAATTAATTTTTAGATTCAGATAAAATTAAAATTCTTTTTTCTTTTGTGTATATTAATTTTGAACATATTTTCTGTTGGAGGAAAAAGCCATTATAAGAGAAAAAATAATTATTATTCGAATTAATTTTTATCGTTTCTGAAACGCCAGATAAAATTCTTTTTTCTTATCAGAATTTTATCTGACATTTCAGAAAGTATAAAAACTAACTTTGGAATTAATTTGAAAACTTTTGGCTTAACACGCATCTTTTGACTAAGACCCTTAGGCATCACATTCCTCTGTTTTTCCCTAGTGCACATGTACTTCGATCTACTCCATTTGTTTCAATGATAGAAATACCTTTTCTTTTCTATTTCATAAATTTATCTTGTTTGAAAGTATACCTAAAAGCAAAATATCTATTTATTTTCTTTCTATAAAAACACAGAATGAAGAAAACTGAATTATAATGTAACTAAATTAACCGTATTGCTATAAATAAATTCATTACAGTATTTGTTTTCCTTTAATTTAAAAATTTGATAAGATGATGTTATTTACTATATTTATACTATTAAATATGTAATTTTTAATTTAAACAATATTAATATATAATATAAGCAATATAATAATGCCATAAAGCCTGAAGATTGTTTCACTTTTATTTATATTTCGAATTATTGTTATGAGTATTCACATAAAAATAAGAGAAAAATTCGATTCTCATTAGATCACTAATGATCTTTATACTAATTTGAGCATTCGAAAGACTTTTTTCTCCCCTTATATATATAGACTACTGTATATAGATTTATACACAAGTCCAAAATATATTTTTAAGGCTTTCGGAATGCGATGAAGCTTAAGTGGATTCGAGGTAGAGGTACTGGAGCATTTAAAGAATAACAAAGATACAGATATACAGCAATGGTTTAAATCATTAGCAATATAATTGCTTGTATTATAGTGCCCTTCTGCCATTTTGTCTGAATCCGCTATTGAGATGGAGCAAATATTTGTGACTGGCCAGGGACCATTTCACCTCTTTCGAGATCCTATACTGTATATATTTATATACAGTATATTGATAATTGATATATAATATACAGTATATCGGAATTACATTCAATAAATATATACATAATATTCCTCTGTTAAAAACAAGCAATTTTTTTTGTTTTGTTTGTTAATCATATATCTTAATGGTTTCGTTAAGGAGATATAGTGAAGGATACACGCTTCCAGATAAAGATATATAATAAGAAAAAAGGCAAAACAAATTCCTGTAATTTGATACAACTTTATCGCAATTAAGTTAATGTTATATGGTTAATTAAACATATGTTTTACAGAAGATATACAAAGTAACCCCATTAAATTCAAGACAACACCGAGCCATGAATTCTAGGTTTGCTGAAAGATGTCAGGATATTACCAATAATTATCTCAGCCGCTGCAATGACAGGCTGTAGGTTGTCCAGCGTGTTGTATCCTTGGGAGTGCCCATTTAACAGTGCTAAACGCTCGTACACGCCTGCTAAATGAATGAATGGCTGTTTACTCAGTTCAGCCTCAGATCTCTTACATCCGGTTAATGTTGCCTCTTCTCTGGTTAAGAGTATATGCTTATATAAAAATGTTTGTTGTTTTTAACTGTAGAACGCCATGTACTTATTTACTGTACGTATATAATTTCGAAATTCCGATACACTATGTAAATATACGTGTACATATATGTATATACACGTACATACAGATACATATGTTCATTATACCTGTTTATATATACTGTATATGCAATAGAGGACTTTCGCATAAGCGGTGGAGGTGGCCGCCTCGGGCCCCGCAACCTAAGGGGCCCATTATTTAGTTTTAAAGCTTGTATTGAACCATGTTAAGTTATAAAAAAGTTATTATTTTTCGATTTTATTATATACTTGTATGTATTTTTCTAAAAATAAAAGAATTGATTTTATGAAAAAATATATTTATTTTAGTACGGCCCCAAAAATCTCTCAGCCTCGGGCCCCCTTAAGGCAAAATTCGCTACTGTATATATAACATATATATTCTATACATCACAGAGACGTCTTTAGAGACTACTTAACCTAATGAAAAGCAAAACTGATCAAATATATTCGTACTTACGAACGTCGCTCTTTATATTGGTCTCCGATTCGACTTTCTTATATATTTATATACAGGGTATACGTATATATACTGTATATAAGTTGTACGTATAAATATAAATATACATATTTTCGCGTATACGAAAGTAACAAACTATTAGAAATAAAAAAAAATTAAAATAAAAACAAATAGAAAAATTATTTTTTATAAAGAAAAGCAATATCTATTGAAAAAGGTTAAATAGATGAAAACAAAAAATACCTAGATATAAATACGATAATTTGTTTATTTACAAATAAACAAATTATCGTATTTATAACTAGGTATTTTTTGTATCTAGGTATCTAGGTATTTGTATTGTTAAGTGGGTCAAACCTGGCTCAACTATCGTAACAAATTACTGTATTAAAATTTAACATATTTTTAGTAATATTTTAGAAATTATATAAAAAATATTTTTTCGAAATTTTAATTTTAACTAAGCAATACACAAAATATTGCATTTTGATTATTAAAATATATAGGTGTTTTTTAATATATAAATTTAATTAAGTGAATGATTGATAGAAATTCTCAATCCTAATATTGAGATTGTAAACTCAGAAATACTTCTATGCCAAATTTGAAATCATATCCTAAAAAAGAATTACAAAAATTCAAATACAGTATTTGAATTTTAATAGCTCAAAAATTGAAAATATTAAAACTTTTTATCGCTAGATGGCGCGATGTATTTAAAATTTAAAATTAATTTGAAACTATGTTGTATTGCATTTTAAGTGTAATAGTTTAAAAAATAATAATAAATCCGATATTATATTCACAAATTAAAGCAATTAGAAAACACAAGTTTTAAATCGTAATTTTTAAAATTGTTTTTTAAAGTCGCCATATTTGTTATTCAATCTATCTTAAATGCCATAGTGTTTTGTACTTTCTATATAATTTTAATAATTTTTTCAAGGCTAATCGTTAATTTTTGATAACCGTTTTCAACATTTTTATTCATATGAAAGTAGAAAATTTTATTTTCAGTATATTTGTCGGATCATTTAAAAAATAATTGTAAGTGGAGACTAGCAGATTTGGGCTGCCATCTGCTGGAATCTGGGCTCCACTCAGCCACAGAATGTGATCTAATTTGCAGAACTATAGGAATGATTGGCGTCTAGGCGGAAGTTCACAAAGCAAAGCCTTTAATTTATGGCAGAGAGCTTGGTATTTAATTAAAGTTAAAATTTCGATTCTCTCATTTTCAGATTTTTTGATAGAGATCCAAATTTGATTTATTAGCCTTATCCTTTGATCTTCCAGTTGACTGCATTGTGAATGTTGGTTCGCTTAAAATGGAATCTGAAATGACCGTCATCAAATACACTCTGTTGCAAAAAATAACTCGAGTTTGTTGTAAACATATAAAACGATCTCAAATTCTCTCAGTTTCTCATACTGCTGACGAATACGTCGCAATGGCATCTTCATAAACAACTTAGCGTAATGAAACAGCCAGATATATCCGAAATTATGAACGCTGCTCCTTATATTTGCTTTAGATTCGACTTTTTCATAAGCTCTCGAAACGCCCTTAAAGTTCATTAGCGATGAAATTTTGATCATTTGTATGATAATTGCTTGATAAGGCTTTGATTATGATAATTGTTCACACGAAATGGTATTGTATACCAAGCAGTACAGTGGCTCAAACCTGGCTCAATTATCGTTTGATGTTTTGGACTGGGTATCGGCAACAATGTTGGTCAAGTTATCCTGATCAACCAATTCGTAACCATGAATTCCACATGAAAACATTATAATATTCAAAATTATACAAAATAGTTTTTGCGTTTATGTACTGTTACGAGGAAATTTTTGCGGTTAGAGGGAGTGTTATTTCCGCTTCCTGATTCGCCATCTTGATTTCTCTCATTCTGTAGCAGACGATCCGAAGGAAGAAGAAATTTCCAGGTAGCATATTAAATCATTTACTAGCCGATAATCTTAAAAATAAAAAATAATAATGTAATTAATATTAGTAGAAAATAAATTATCGTCTTCTAAATATTGTATTATTAGTCATGGTTAATTTATTTCGTGAAATCGTCCAAATCTATACAACTCCCATAAATCTTAAATTGGTTAAATTTGCTAGAAATATAGATAGAAGTCTTAATTTAATAAGTGTTCCGTTTAACATTTTAATAAAAAAAATCTGATAAAATATTCGTTTTCCTATCTTGTTTATAATTATGTCTAATTATAGTTTTCGTAATATTTTTTGATATAAATACGATTCAAAATTGATGCTGCCATCTTTAAACTTTTAGGAATGAAAATTTGACTCATATATCACCGTAATTCAATTAGTTATCAAATTTAATTCTTTATTTATGATACGAATAAATCGTGTCGAAATATTTAGTTATGAATCTAAAATATTCGATTTTCTTAATATCAGATGTGATAGGATTTTGAGTCAACGTTTCATAACCCTTTGTTTTAATTACAATTAATATTATAAACTTTAAGTTATTCATTTAAAACTTTCAAACTATATTTTAGTTTAATAAACATTTAAAAATGAAAAAATAATATTTAAGTTGCAAGCAAATAGACTTTGATTATGATAATTGTTCACGACTGACGTCAGGTTTTCTGATTATCGATTCTAATAACAATTTGAAAATGTTAATTATTAAATAAATGATTATTTTTTAATTCCACATTCATTTAATTATGTGCTATAGGGTAAAAACTAAATTTTAAAAGTGAAGATCATAGCGAGGCGCCATCAGACTGGAGATTCAGAAAAGAGTCCCTAACAATATGTATATATTTCCCATGTGATATTTTTTTATATATATTAGGGTATATGAAACTTAAATTCGAGGACGCAACAAGATCTTGGTTTCAAGATGGCGACAGTTCGAAATATTAAATTGTCGATATCTCTGAAACTATTATTGTCATCTGCTGGATGGCCGTGTGGTAAAGTGTTGGCTTACTACTTGAAGAATCCGGATTCACATTGGGAATATTTTATAATATATAATGGAACCCACAATCTCGTAGTATAAAATTAATAGAATAATAAGAAAATAGGAAATTTGTTATAATTTATCAATAGAAATGGTTATTTAGTTGGCATCAATTTTCTTCTTGCTGGAATTTCAGTTAAAACAATTATTTATGCAATAATTTAAGTAATATATATTTCTATTATGCTTGTTTCTTCTTTGAATTTTAACTCACAATCCTTCTTTCTCGGCTATAAAAAAAAGGAAGTGAATACTCAGAGTGGGCGAGACGTATGGTTGCATTCGAGGAAAGAAAATCTATAACCCAGAAAATCTAGGATTTCTTCTAGCCATACATTCCGAATTTATCAGGAGATTCAGAACCTGTCCATTGATGGTCATTCTTGACTAGCTCAACCAACCCATCACGAGTACATAATATTTGTGGCGGAAAATGAAATGTTCCGCTAGTTAGTGGTCATTGATGGAAAACGGTTAAATAAAGATATTAAAATTGGCGTTTAACTTATATTATAATTAAAAATAAATATCACAGGATGAGAGTTATGTTTAATTAAAGTTTCTTTTTTATAATCTCTCTGAAAAAAACTGTATATAAAATAAAAGACGAATTTTCGTATCCTCTTCCTTAATAACTGATTCAATCTAATTTGTTTTTATTCTATCCACATTCTATATTAAATATAAATAGACTGATATTCAGAAACCATGAATGATATACTATATTGTTATTTTTTCCAGAAGTTTCAAGTGGCAATTATTTTAAAAAAATAATTCAGTAAGAGCAATTAAGAGTATTCTATCTAATCAGACGTATTTGTTATTCATAAAGATCAAAGTTACGGATCTTGCTATAAGAAAAATTATCAGAATTATAATGTGTCTCCGATGAAAAACTGGAATTTTTTGGTAAGTTTTGTCGTTCTTATTCAATATATTGATAATATTTTCATAAGTAAGTTAAATGCAAATATTTATAACATCAATTTTCTTATTTTAAAGAATTTAAATTCCTTTCTAAATAAAATATTGAACTTAATTAAATCATTAAAATAATGTCCGATTTAATATAATACTTCTAATAGTTCAGTTATAATTTATTTATTTTAGAAAATAAAAATATATACAGAAAAAAAACAAATAAATGGTGAAAATTCAATCTACATTTAATGTTACATAAGATTATTTTTACACAACTAAAAAAATTTATTATTTTTTATAAAAGTAGTTTATAGAAAAAATATCATTATACTGTATTTCGAAAATTCATTATTTTGAAATATAATGATATTTTTTGCGAACAGATGGCGCTGATTTCATATTGCAGTATTTCTTTCCTTTATGACTAATGGAAAATCCCCTTCAGCATTAACCGTTAGAAAGCACTTTTGTATAAATTTGCAGATATAAATAAGTTATTCCCATATATTCCATTAATAAAATATTATATATCTATTGTATTTTTAAAAACAAATATAGTAATTGTTATTAACTAATTAGATGGTTCTTTTCCATCACATCATTCGTGCACTGCAGTGAAGTTTGCTGAAACTGTTTTTAGAGATTTCAATGTTAAAAACTGTTTGAATAATAAAATTTAAAATGTGTTTTAGAACATACAAAATCTGTTACTTAGAAGTTTTCATCTCAAGTTTTAAATGTAAATCCTACTGAATCTACAAGAGAACTGATCACATTCTCAACGCAGAAGATCATTTCAGATCCGTTTAAATCTACTGGGAAGAAGCGTGCACGCGGGGTATTTTGTACTATGGTAACCATGACAACGGTAGGGAGGACCTTGGTTGGCACAGTCGTTAGTTTAGGAGAGTGTAAGGAGATCGTAGCACCTGGACTATGAGTCACCAGCAAATAAATGGCGATCGATCCGTCCGCGTTGCAAAGTCCACTAGCAACTGTGCATTGTGCATGCAATGAAATGTTACTGGGTTTTATTACGTTTCTCCCCACTGTCATGTTTGTTAAGAGACGTTAAATAGCTGTGAATATTAAAGAAACTAATTCTCCTTTTCAAAAAATTTATCAGGATATTTTTCTATTGCGATAGTTTAAGTTTGGCTTAATTCAAACTTTGTTTTAATAAGCAGAGATTTATAATGAAACTATGAATTTTGTCAATTGTTCCATTAAGAAAAAACACAACTTGGTTTATTTTCTCTTAAAGAAGAAACATTAAAAGAAAGCTAAATGGTTGAAGAGAAAAAGAAATCCTTTTAGTAAGTAGCCTATCAATATAGTAAGCAGTTCATGTACAGAAATCTTCTACAAAAACCACAAAGAAACGAAGAAAATAAATTAGGTTAAGGAGAACAATTACGTTGCGATATAAAGAAGAGTTTTCTGATATTTGGTGAAAGGAAGTAGGTTGTTTAGATGTCTAACATTTCAGAAATCTCATTTCCAACATCACGTCGCCAAGCAACTCTTGATTGAGATAAATCTCTTGGCACAGGCTCTTAACATTACTGTGTAGAAATATCTAGTACCAAGGGAGAGAATTCGTTGCCACTTAATGGAAAATTCAAGAAGAAAAAAGAACCTATTTTTAATTTAGCTCTTGTTTATGGATGGTTTAATTAATAAAAGTAACATTAAACCAATTAACAGTTCGTGTATGAATTTCACTTTATCATTCAGTAATTAGGCGTATACAAGTAAATATTCTTTAGAGAAAATCGAAGTCATTTGAAATCGCAAACAATTTAAAATGTTTCTGTGGAAAATAATTGAGAATAATAGAGTAGTGGTTGAAAACTTTCTGTATTAGCGTGAGGACACGGTGGAAAATGGCTCAGCTGTCAATATGAAAAATATCCTCTCTTCTTCGAAACCATTAAGTATAACCATTAAGAGCCTCTACTGCCATGTTGCTGCTAGGTCTCCGCTTATGTAAGAATCCAATTTTTTCGTTCTGGATACACAGCAATAGTAAAAATTGCCTAAAAATAATCTTCGACTTCATTTAAATTGTGAATTGAATGATAAAATAAGATAAATTATTCCGTTGTTTTTATTTCTCTCTATCACTTCTTAGTTTTTTAAAAGAATGAAGCAAAAATGTTCAGTATTTGGTTATTTTATTACGCTCTATCTAATAATAGTTCGGATAATAGCATTATCACAAAATTTCCATCCGTTAATGGCAGCATCTATAGAAGTTGTTTATTCATGTGTTAAACACGAATTATCCTGCAGATCGTGACAATTCCGTGATAAAACGGTATAGAAAATTTCTAAAGCGCTTACGCTAAGTATTAACGTAATTAAAGTTCTACTTCATGCCCATGCTGGGTTTTGCTTTTCCATGTCGTAGCAATTATGAATTTACTGATGGATATCTTCCGAAAGATTAATTTTACAAATGGATCTTAAACAATGAAAAACCGAAGCTATTGTTATATATTTTTTTAAATAATTTAATTGTTCTCTTTATCGATCGATTTTTTATGTAGGGTTTTTTGTATACTCGATAGGAATTTCTAAAATTATACTGTGATAAATTGATATAGAAGCACTTAATGAAATAAACCAAAACGTTTTTAAGTTTTTTTTTCGTTTTTTATTCTTTGATTTTATTCTTCCAAAATAACACTTTACGAGTATTCTATCAGCCAGTTCACACCTACAACATAATTTATAAACTCTTAAACATATCACAAATCTCGTATAAAATATTTACAAAGTTAGAAGTGTTTAAAATTTATGAGGCAGTAAAATCAATCACCATCGCTTCTCAGCGAGAAAAATTACAAAATATCATACGTGGTGGTCGATGGAGGGATGCAAAAAAAATGAATGAAACTTATATTAATTACAGAAACAACCTTGCAAGTGTCTATTATGTTACCGAACATTTTTTTTTGATTTATCTTTCTATTAAATTTTTATCAATGCTAACTAATTAAACGGACATCTTTTGAGTTTTTATAAATTAGTATCCGATGATATACATTTATAAAATTAATCCAGAGTCGCAAATTAAACCTCTGACTAGAATATTAAGGAAAAAATTATTAATTACTGTAGTTAACTGTATTTTTTCGATAGTTTTTATTATTTAACTGCATTTTAATAGGTTTAAAATTATTAGGAACGAATTATGGTTGCATAATTTGCATGTGGAATGCAAAATTCCATAACTGAACATAAATCATATTTAATTCCCCGGAGCATGAGTCATGTGGAACCATTAATAACTTTTTAGATCAGCCATAAATCACTCTTAACATGGACATGTGCACATTTTCGTAATTCAAATTTATGCCTTAATGCAATAGAATAGTATTACTATTCTAAATAAGATTTTAAATTTAAAGATAAACAGATGTTTATCGTTGATTAAGAAAGGGGCTACTGTTCCCCAAAAGGGACTAGAAGAAGGCAAACACGCAACTCCTAATGAGGGCAAGGGTTGCAGCTGTCTTATCTCTAGAAAAATGAAGAGAAGGGTACAACCATTTGATGGATCAGAGAAAAGATAGAGAAAATTCCATCGTATCTTCTCTACTAATTTACGACTACAGAATCAGGTTTTAGAGTTAACCTTGTCAATCATGACTATGCATCTGGGAAGCACATCACGCATAACTACATACAAAAATGCTTCACAGACTCGCAGCTAGATAAACTCCGTTTAAAACCTGTTAATGAAAGTTTTATAAAAAGATTACTACTACTGATTTGTCTGCTTAACTTTTATAGTTTTATAATTTAATGAACAAAATAACTAAGCATCTTCCTTCTCATGAATCTACCCATGTTAAATATATTCTAAAATTCTTACAATTTTTGGAGAAATGTTTATTAATTTGTTGTTTTATTTTTTATTTAATATAAAAAGTGAACTATTAATAATTATTTTAATACTCTCGTACAGAATTATCGTGATTTGGTAGAAAAGTGCCTCCGAGGAAATTCCTTCTTGTAAAATCCATTATGCAATAGGCGACGGTCAATGCAAAGCATGAATTAACACGACAACCACCAAGGGTGAATTATGACCTTATATAACGTTTTTTCCTAGACTAATTAATAGTCCAGACTGTAGTAAAATGTAGAAAAACCAGCACATTCATTTCGGTTCTAGTAACTTGTATACTTGATCTTGTACTTTTTGCATTAATAAGTTCGCCGGACGACGAAATTATTATTTTCCTACGAGTTTTTTCTATATTAAATGAGGCGAGACATAATTTCACGAATGCATTACTATAGAAATACGAAATTATTTCCAACCTACCGCCGTTTCATATGTTTGCATTTTCTACCTTTGACGTTAGGCAGAGTGTTTCCATAGAATCCAGTTTTATCTATTTTCTAAGGAAAGATGCATCCACATGTAGTGATATGGAGTGCATCTCCATGAGGATGGATAAGAAATTACGTGCAGCTTGTAGCAAAGCAATTTTCCTTTATAGCTCGGGGAGAAGCAAAGAATTCCATTATTCATTTACAACTTTATCATTTATCAAAATGGACAAAGAACGAAAAAACGTCTTTTTTGCGTGTCAATTTGCTACCGATAGTTAAGTAATAGGATATTTTAAATGTGTTTAAAGATATATGCCAAAAATTAATCACTTATGGCAATAAATTACGAAAATAAAATGCTATTCGGTAGACGAATAATCATTTAAATGTAAATAAGTGCAAAAATTCTTTTAAAAGACACTTTTGAATTATTCTTTTGCTCAGTTTTGATTACTTAATCGCAACGTATGAAAAGATAATGTAATCAAGAGTTGAGTAATGAAAAAATGAAAATAATAAATTATATAAGGCCATAAATGATAATCGATACGATGAAGAAGAAAAATTAAAAAAATTGCTTGAAGTATACCTTAATTCAAATGTTTAATAATTAATGCAACAAAGATATCATCTGTATCAATATTTTATTAGCTAAAAATGCTCAGAAAATATAGCAATATCAGAATTATTAATGTCGATAATAAATGCATTTATTAATTCTATTTATTTTCATTTTAATGCAAAGAAAATTTTGAAAAAGTATAAAGCGTATACGCTTTTTAACTTCATACAATTTTATCGTATCTGAAACCACTTTTTTTTTTATATAGAAAGGCGGACAGATACGAAATTCCATTTCAAAACAGAACAAAAAGTCTGATAACAAAGCCACCCAAACACCACCCAAGGTGAAGTGTTGACATTATGTCATGTTTTCTCTTAATGCCACCCTCGGTGACATTTTGTGATAAGCTTGCTTGTATATTTAGTTTAAATATTGAATGACATACAATAACAGAAGAGAAATATTGCATATTTCTAAAAGAAAAAGATGGAAAGAATTTTCCTGGAGGAGAGAAAAAGTCGTAAAAAAAATCGATTGGAGTGCAGTGGAGTGTAGTTACTTGACAAAATGACAAGATCAGCTGCTGTTTTTCTCCTCTTGTGCATATTGGTTGATCTAAGCAAATATTAATATTTAAGAAAATGTATACAAACATGAAATTCGAATGCTTATAGAAGTCGAAAGAAGTTTTAATAGTAAACATTTTGAATCTACGCGGAAGTTTAGGTTAAAATGACATAAGAAATTTCTGGATAGAGTAAAGGTCAGATTGACAATTTGTCATCGGTTCTTGTTGTAGTAGCGGGTCGAATGTCAAAGCTGATAAGAAATACAAATATAAATGCGTATGCATACTGAATAGAAACTTTTTCTATCATCAAACCGGTAAATACATCTGTAGAAAAAAGACAAATTTAGCTAAACTTCTGGATTATCTACAACACCTACTTAACATGAAGTATTAAGCTTGCCGTCTGTTTATGCGGTAGACATATCGTATTTATAATACGAAACAAATTTGGTACGCTTACTTTTAAAATGGACAATAAATAATTAAAATAATTTCGGAACTAAAATTGGATAATCTACATATATTTATGATTTTAACATTATAGACGTACAGCTATATACTCTAGCCTAGACACTAATACATCAACATAAATTAGTTATACTACTTTAATAAAGATTTATGGTGATTTCTTCCATCAAAAATCGATAATTAAAACATGAAGCATAAATATGCAGAAAAGCGCTTTATAACATTCTCTCCTTTTCACTGCATCCTGCTGAATATTCCTTACCGTTTAAATAAGTTTTCTGCTAACATTTTTACTCGATAAATAGTGAAAGGTTTTGGTGAGACCATGAACTTGGATAAATTATTGTAAATTCTAATTTACCCGTGATCTCGAGTCCCACCCACATTATAAATTTAAAATATCCTCAACTGTCTCGCAGTCAGATAAATTCGTTGCAGTGCCCCATTAATCTTGTTGTATCGAAACAACAAATTACTGTGACGTCTCATGACAATTTTCTATTCGTAGCACGGATAATTTTTAGTTTTTTCCACCATGCTTATCTTTTTTTTTTAGTCAGATGCTTTAATGATAAATCTTTAAATAGAAAATTAAGTTTATATAGATGCGCTTTTGCTAACCAAAGGAAAATTGAAAACGGAAAGCACAGTTCGCACAATAATCTTCGAAAGATTCAGGAAATAATTAAAGTAATGTTATATATTGATGACTTAGATTTTTTGTCAATTCCAGAAAATAATGAAAAATTATAGTTGATAACAAGTTTTCAATAATTACGAAGATAAATATTTAATAAAAAATCAAAATCCTCTTGACGTAATTAATGTGATCTTACAAAATATTTTTCATGTTCGTTAATTTTATGAGATGAAGAATTATTAAGAAAAAAGGGTTATTCGACAAATGAGCATAATAATGATTGAGATTGTATTACTGAAAGACAATGACTATTGGCTAATTAACCATTTGTTGATTCTCCAAGAGTTTCCGAAAGCAATGGAGCGAATCTTCAGAAGAGAAAAACTATGTGGGAAAAACAACTTTTCGCAAACATTTCTTTTATCCTCCGACATCCTGTCTGCTCCACTGACTATTTACCTGCAAAGATTGCTTTTTATTAACAACTAAAGTTGGCATTCCCATTGGATATGAAAATAATAGCATTTTTTTTCCTCTCTCTCTGAACTCCTACCTAATTCTGTTTTATAATGAAAAGGAAGTGCTCGAAAACTCTATAATAATTAAATTTAATTAATATTCTAGATCTTCATCACAATTTAACTACGTTTCATTTCCTATTTATAATTTATTCTTATATAGAATTGAACAGCTATTTAAAACTGGAACATTTTTTAAAGAATGTTCATACCAACTTGAGATTATTTTAATTTAATTGTATTGTTCTAGACCGATCTGCGGTTTTCTTTTAGATTATTTTAGACAAAGCTGACTTTCTTTTGTCAGATAGTGATCCACCCCGAAAGATAAAGAAATAACATTCTGTGAATGACAATAGCAGTATTTTTTTTTAGGAAGAGGGAAGCAGAAGATAAATATTTTAAAGTAAACATATATTATCCTATTTATATTTATGATTCTTGGTTGTACCGAGTTTCGTCATTAATGATAACTCCCATACAATAGAGAAGTAAAAAAGGCATTAAAATGGAAATTATTAAAAGAAATATGCTAATTTTAAAACAAATACATAAAAATTTCTTCATCGTTTATTTTTTCTTAAACAGAGACAACCTTTATCTCTTAGAGTGTGGAAAATTTTATTTATTCTGTCTAGAAAATTACTTTATTCTTTTCTTAAATTGTGAATATTTAATAATAAATTTTTAACAGTAGAAATGTTGATTGTTGAGCATTTGTTTCTTATATTTTCTTAATTAATAAACTACTAATTAAAAAAATTTAATAATATCATTAAATAAAAAAAACTTGTTGTTTTATAAGAAGAATAAAATGTTTTCCGAAATCTAGTATTTATCTTCAATTAATCTATTATTATCACACCATGTTTGGCAGTCCAACAGAATATTAATAAGTGTATTTAAAAATGGCGATTGATAGTATCTGTTTTTTTTACAAGAGTTATTTGTAACCACCGATGAAAACGTCTTTTTGACATTGTTGAGAATCGCCTTTGGGAATTGCAAAAATTGACAATGACCCTCACTTTGTAATGTCAAGACTTCTAGAACTTGTTCTAATTAGTTTATTAAAGTCTTTGACTTTGACCATGCTGCACGCAATTATAACATTACGTGGGCATCTTCGGATAATGACCTTGCTTCGGGACTTTTTTTTTGGATAAAAAAAATTGCTTGTGACTTCCTGATATTTTACTTTTATGGAATTTGAATATTATGGTAACAATTGAAAAAAAAAAAAAAAGATAGGTGAGTAGTGAGTTTTTAGCTAAATTCATTATTGAAATTTTTCTAGGTGTCTATCGAATGTTTTGAATGACAGAGAACCGAAATTCAGGATGATTAGAGAATACTATATTTGTAATTAATGTTTATTGAGTTGAATTAATATTATTTTCTAAATAAAAAGTATTCTCAGACAGTTACATCTCGTTGTAATATTGAATTTTCATGAACGTTTACATTTTCTCATGGTTAAAGTTTATGAAAACATAATGAAGGATTGTCTATTATCACACTGAAAGAATTTCACCAGTACAAAGAGTTGATGCATTATATTCTTATATCATTACGAAAATCGTTACTTTGTGTAGCAACAAGGATAAAAATAATTGCAACAAAACTTTTTGCTTTCAGAATATATTCTAATATAATTATAGACTACGAGTTCTAATTAAATAATCAATAGAACCGCAAACAGCCTCGAAATTCATGTATGCCTACTTCATAATTAATTAACGAAAGAAATTATTCGAAAAAAAAACACGGTTAAAATAGGCAAAATGACTTGTGAAATTTTTAGAAAACAATGCAAAAGACCTTCTTGAAAATAATGAATGTGAATCTGACGCAATCTCTGTTCCGAGAATATCTTCATGTAATTTCTGAAGGGGGAAAAACATAAGCTAGTTGTTTTTCTTTAAAAAAAAGGAAAGATATTTTAAAAATAAAATAACGAATTATCTCATTAAAACGGCGTATCACTTCAGAACTTTACAAGTTATTGTCTATTAATCATAGCAATAATAATAATGATTATAATATTGAATTATCATCCCCATAATCTTAGTAATTCAAAAACGCATCACTAAAAATCGATCTTGCTAAAATGGCAAGTTGTGATTATACATCAATCATGATCTTATTTATGATTTTCTTTCGCGAAATATCTTTTAAATATTTCATGTTCTTTTTATATTGTTGTTTTGTAGATAAGATAAGGAAATATATTTGATTACTGTATTTTATTTTTGCTCTTATAGAAAATAAAATTTATAGATTCTGGTATTTTTTAAAAAATAAGAGCATTTTGTAACCAAATATTTCTTACTTTTTATTGGTTTCTTAATTAAATGTTTTTGAATTATGAATCATTTAATGGTGATAAAATATTATACAAGTTATGATATGGTGTAAATAACAAGTAATTTTAAAAAGTTGAATGATTATTTTCAATTTAATCCTGCCAAATTAATTTAATCTCGAATATTTATATAAGGAAGTAGTGTGAAGAAGAGAAGAGAAATTACTTCCCAGCTCTTTAGAATTTTCTCCCTTTAAAAAGTTAAAAATTATTTACTTAACTGTATCCATTTGTTTTATTTCCATTTCTTTCTTTTTTTGGATAATTATAGAATAATTTCTTCTAAATATCGTGTTAAGTAACAGTTGGTACACACTACTTCTGTTTTCTTTTCTTTTTTTCCTTTTCAGTAAAATGAAACATCTCGAGGAATAGTAGCTTCTGATTCTTCTTATCCATTCATTTTCTGGATGCAGTTGTCATAGCAACCGATATAGAATTGCTATTTCTGTCATTTTCCATCTGCTATGGCAGTTTCTCAGAACGAGTAAACTCATTCTTCTGCCTCTTTTATGCTCCGACTGTTTGTTTCCGAGCTTGGTCTCTTCTATTCACTGCTGAATTAACCATCGTGTCCCCAGGGGCTATACGTCAACAGATATTTTCATCTTCGCTTTACAACCTTGTCTATTTTCCAAAAGGATCGATGTAACCTTTTCATTGATGCGATTTATCTTGCGTTTTTTTCTATTATTTCTTATACATACCAAGTTGGATAAGAATTATCACATATATAGGAAGTAAAAACTCTGTCTAAATACTTGAAAATATCTAAACAAATCGAAAAAGTGCCTTTCCGGATTATCTGTAATTATGATTGAATGATTAAAATTAAAATTTATTAGATTAAAGATGGCGAAAGATTATTCAAACATGTTTTAGAGTTTTTCTTAATCTCAAAAATCCGAATTAATTACTCGAAATGATAATGAAGATAGTTCAAATGCACTTATCTAGAGAAACATGTATGGCGAACATTAAATGAATATAATTTTTCCTTAACTTCTCTTTAAGCCTGCAAAAAAAGATTGAAAAACAATCTTAAAAGTTTTCAGTAAAATTTCAAAAAAGTAAGAGATCCGAGATAGTTATCCACTTCCTTAATGATAAAATCGAACATCTCCATTCAATTTTAAAATTCCAATAAAAAAAAAAACATGTCTGAGTATAGAACTACGCCATTTATTAATTACTACTTTAGTGACAGGCCGTATATTATGAAGGGAGAGAAGTCAACAATAGGATAACAAGTCTGGAAAATCGTTGCTCATCTCCGTCGGAGTTGGAGATGTGTAGTCACGTGTTTATGACGTGTGTGTGGTCGTTCCGCTATTTTATATCAATATATCTTTACCTTAGCAGTATCCGGGTCTGTTGAGATCGCAGATTATTTTTAGCTGAAGTAATTGTGTGAACATCTACACCTGGAAAAGTGAAGCTGTCATTGCATGTTCATTGAAATAATTATAGATAACAACACTCAAACTTTGATCTTGTATTATTAATAACGTCAACTCTATAATTTTTATCTATTATTTGAAAAGACTTCACTTCCAGTGTACTATACAATTGTAAAAATTTGTTCTAAGTTAGAGTTTCCTAAGAAAGTTTTAAACACGGGATTTCTGAGAAGTCGCGAAAAAATGGATATTATCTTCTGTTAAAGTTGCTCCATCAATTGTAAATATGTGAAGGTGAGTAAAGATCTCTCATCTTTTATCAAAACAGCCCATAGGCGTTAATAAACTAAAATTTGAATCGAATTTATAGCAGTTTGTACCAACTTAATTACCTACTTTTAAAATTTACGATACAATTTAGATCTTTATACGACTCAATATATTTTATCTATATCCTTTTCCTTTAATAAATTAGTTTTTAAAATGAGAAAATTATTTATTATTTTAAATAAGATATCAGTTTATTCATTACTTTAAAGAGAATTACAGTCGGACATAAATACTTACATGCGCTTAAGGGTTTTCTACAAATCTTAAATGTTGACACGACTTCGTTTCTTTCGAGTAGTATGCATTTCTATATGATATTGTTCTACTTTTAAAGTTTTGATCATTCAAAGAATTTATAATTCTTTATTTTCATAATACCTGTTTACTTTTTTATTATCTGTTAAAACAATAATAAAATGGCCAAATTAAAAAAAGTTAATTGGCGAGTGTTTTTAACTAATGACTATCTATAAAATTTTAATGGCGAAAACAACTCATTTTTAAATATTTTTTTCTTACGCCCACACTTGAAGATATACTTAATAGTGCATGACAGAAAGTAATTTGTTTAACATCTGCTTGACCTAAGACCGTTATGAGAAACTTCTACCATAAATATCACTCCTATATCTATTACTAATGTCATATATTTGCATATTTTTTTTATATCCCTTTTTAGAAAACCAATTTTGTTTTTGGTAGCATCTTATTTATTTTAAACGTTTCCTACTTGAACGTGACTCTTTCTCGATGCTAAGTAATTTTTTTATACGTCTAGGATATCTTTGTTAGAATAAATGGATAAAGAAAGCCCAATATCTTTTTTATTTTTTCTTAGAAAATTGCTATTGTTATCATAATAAGTATAGATATCTAAAGACATTGTTCTCGGTTCTCTTGACTGGATGTGATCCTATACAATTTAAAAACTTACATTTTCCATCTTTAAAAATCCATTTAGCAATTCCAACTCGTTCAAGATTTTGTGTCATCGATAAGGTTTCTCTTTTTCTAAGATCATGGATTCTCTGAAAGATTTGCCTTTTATATATTAAATTTTTTAGTACAAAATGTTCTTTCTGTAAGATTGAATTCGCAATCCGAAATAGATTTACATTTTGACATTCCAAGAATGACTAAAAAATCAAATGTGATCAAAGAAACAGTTTTTGCAACAAATATTATATAGAATATTTTCACTGTTTGTTTAACAAAAATTGAGTTAATGAACGAGTATGTTTTTATGGTTTCTCGAATGGCATTAGGCCTATATAATTTTCTGTAGATTTTGAATAAGGCATTATCCAACAAGAAATAATAAAAAAGGTTACAAGTTGATGATAAAACAAATTCGTGAACCTATAAAACAATACATTGTGATTGTTTTTAAATCAATGTTTTTGTTTTTCCATAAAAGACATGGGAAGATTAAAAATGTCTTTCAATGATAAATGCAATATACTTAACTGTACGTTACCTAAAAAGTAAAGATCTTCGATGAAGCACACAAAATAATCAAATCGAGTGTAAACGGATTTAAAAATAACAACATTAGCACTTAAATCCACCATTATTCTCGCATCAACAGTATTAACATATACTTTTACTCGTTTATACCTTTTAGTAGAACGGCCACCATAAAATAAACAGTACATAGGATTGTGCAGCAGTACTTATTTCATCCCATTATGGAGACGTGCTCCAGGCATCAGACGTGGACAGTCCACATTAAATAAGGAAAAAAACCATCCAGGGGAGGGAGAAAATTGTACATACGGTCTCTTTGATGTTCCAATAGACGTGTCTAATGATAGGAACTTTGCTACAGGCAACCGTGGGACACTAATTAAATTGCGCCTCAACCATGGTATTGTCCATGGCCCGAGACGTTTGCATCATAAGACGAACACCCACCTTCTACACTTTTGGCCCTGGTACTTTTAAACTGTGTGAATTCAATCCAGCAACTAAATGCACGCTTCAGTTTCTATACACCGATATAAACAGGTTTGTCACTCTTGGCTGCTTCTAGATGGGATTTTCGAAAGTATTATTGCTAAAATATCGTCGTTATAACTATCTAAAGCAAAATCAGCACGGAAGATTTAACGTAAAAATGAAAATTTAGTACTTTTTTTAGTTTGATACGCGAGCAACCGGACGAGTTTTCATGTGGTGACGATGTAGTAAAACACGGTAGCTGGACGACTGCAGCGATGTTATCGTGTAGAATTTTTCGAATTTTATTATAATAGTAGTTTAAATCTTTTTCAAAAAACTTTTTACTAACATTTTCACAAACAGACCTATAAGATATGTTTGAATCATCGATAATTGTTATAGAAGGATATTATACGTGTCGAGTTATGGATGAATTATCCTGCGCTATCATTATCTCAGGATGTATGATTATCCGGAGTTTGATATGCATTTCGTGATGCAATCATGAGAATTGCCAAGATTTATGGTTGTCATTCACAGAAAGTGGTAATTTTGAGTTTTTTATACACGAAAATATTTCTTTTTAAAAATATTTTGTGTTGTTTTTCAATTGATAATATTCTTATATTTTTTCTTCTTCCTTTTTTCTAATACACGCGTATCTTCCCCCTCATTTTATAAATATTTATCTCGACTATTTAATTTAATTCAGGTCTGATCAGTTTGCTAATGAATATTAAATTTTCTGATATCATCATCAGCAATGTCAAAATAATTTTTCTGCCATAATTAATTTCATCGTTAGCAATATCATCCTCTAATTATTATTTTTTTTTCAGAATGTGACATTTATTTTGTGATGATAAGGTAATAAATCCTCTCGAATTTATTACTCTATCAACACTAAAATGATCTGTTATATACTAATTATATTACTTTAACAGTATCTTTGATGTCAAAAATTGCTAAATTCCCCACATATGGAAAAAAGTATAAAAGCGAATATTTAAATATGGCAACAGGAAATTGTTACAGCGATAGCATTAGGTTATAAGTAATTATATAGTCGAAATGCTAACGAAGCGATACATATTTTGTTATCTTTTGAAGAAGAAATTTAGCATCCATTAGCATAATTTAGATGTAAATATCGATAAATATATTCCGATATCGTAAAAAAAAATCGCCTGATATTCTACTCGAGTATTAATAATCGAGTTATCCATTGGAAACCGAGGTGGTCTGACATTATAACCACTTATTTGCATAAAAACTCTCAACAATTGAGATCAATTAAAAAAATTTGTTTTTAGAATATTTTCTACAAATGATTGATGGCAAAATCAAAATCTTAAATTTTATTTAGAATTTACAGAAAGTAATTGCATAATTTGACAAAAAATATTATTTTATAAACCGAAAAACTATCAATATGTTATCTATTGTAAAAAAACTAGATCTGTTGTAGATAAAAAAGCAAATGATGCGCCATTAAATTATCATAGTATCTCATCATTTTAGAAAATTTCAAAAACTTATTTTAGATACCTTAAGAGGAAGAATTAAATGTTAGGATATTGGGAGCCCTTTATTCGATTTTAAATCTATCTATGAAGAAACCATAAAATAATCGAAAATGGATAAAGAAAACAAAAATCAAAAGCAGTTTTAGATTTGTTTTAGTAGGATAGTGCACTTTACTCGATAGAAGGATATTTATTGTTTCAGCAATCTTTACTTAGGATTCTAGCGCGCATCATTGAATTGGAAGAAAGCTTCTTCAACCTGTAACTATACCATGATTTTCGACCAAGGAGGAAAATAAAACTTCAAGCTGGATTTAAACTTTGTGAAAGAGAAAATTTTGATATTCAAAAATTTCTCTACATCGTTGAATATTTAGTAATCCTCTTTGACAGCCTTATTTCCGATCGATAGAACTTATTTCGATTTAGAATTTCAGATGAGGGTTAACGATTCTTCTAATCTGCATCCATTACCAATGGATCGTGCATGCGACTGCGAATAAGATAAACCATTCACAAAAAGATGTCGGCTGACGGATCAATGGCTCCTTTAATCCGAATTCGTACACTGGTGAAGCTTACCTGGGAGCTAAATTATTGTTAAATATCGGGAAGCATCTTTGTGTAAAACTTTCTTAACGCCGCTCGTAGATAATCGCGAAAAGAGCAGAAAGACAAGATTCTGACAGCTAATATTGGAAATTAGGCCATAAAGTAAGGAGGAAACGCAAAGATGATGAAAGCATCTCTTTTCTTCTCCACATCTTTATTATTATTAATACCATGCATAGAATTTGACACGAATGCTGGGCCACACAGACTGATTCATATTACGGCGAGTGTAATTATAGGCTATAATATGGACTTTATTAATATGTAAAACTTCCAAAGGGGCCAACATGGCAATACTTAGTCATGGCTAATTCGAATGTTGTTTAATGATAATCTTAAACCCACTTAATCGTTAATAGACTAATAGATAAAAAATAAAGATGGAGAACTTATCGACCCAAGCTTTTATCAATTTGAAAGGAGCAAAACAATAGAGTCGTCTCTATCTATAACCTACATCACGTTTTCTCAGAAAGCCGCCTTGCTGCGGATCATAAAAAATTTAGCTGCAACACAAAAGTTACGACTTTAGTTACAGATTCCATTCTCGCACTCTGGTAATAGAACATTGATAGGAATTCGGAGAATGAAGTAGATACTCTTCTTTCACATCTTATCTGGGAAGAATCGTTAAAATGAAATGCGACGTCGAAGACAAGCAACATTAACAAAGACTTGTAGTTAAGCTCTCTTATCTTTTAAAGATAAGAGATATTTTCTAATGGGCTATATTTGTCCAAAATATTCCCGCGAAAAACAAAATTGCTTTTTTTTATGTTCAACTACTCTTCTTACACTATGCGATTGTTAAGAGTGGGCATCTCTTACTGGAGGTTTCGAATAATTTCTACTGTATAAGTATCATTAAAATCAATTATTACAATGTTTCTTTTTTTATACCAAAGAAATAATTATCAACCGCAACATTCACACTAATCAAAGCGCAGCGTGAAGTGATGTTCGTGGCAGCGTGAAACTGTCAATTATGTGTACTGCATCGATTGTTTGAGTCAGGTTACCGGAATGAATAATGCTTGTTCCTAGGCCTACTGTTAATTTGACGTCAGACACTATGTGAGCCTCTTTGGGGATAGGTTGTAACGGCTGTACTCGCCCACTAGGTGTACCTCGATATGTGTACATCCAGGAATTTACTTATCAGAACGATTGCTAATCCGATTATTTTGGTAAGTGATGCTAAAATGATAATTTTTCTTCCTAAAATTTGTTTTGTTTACTGAAAGGAAATTTACTTTTAACTAACAATTTGCTACACAATGATGAGGTTCGTTAATGCAACAAAAAATAGGTCACAGCCAAACAAAGTCGCTCTTCTTCCCGTCCTTGGGTGGCCTTTATATAGATAAATAAGAAAAAAAACATTGCTCTAAAATGCAGATTTAGTATGCCAATATATCTCGAGATTTTTAGTTTTACAGGACATAAAGAAGCTATTATTAGGTGAATATATGGTGGCTCGGAGTTCTCCCCTCTTCTAATCTTGTTGGGAAGTATCCAGCATCAAGTACAATGCAAGCAATGACATTACAAAAGTATGTAGATACGGTCGTTATCTGTAGTGTGTGGCGTGTCCAGATGGACGTGAGGCTGTTTCTCACACCCACCCCTCTCATTGTGGTTGGATAGTGTGCTGTGTACGCCCTTTAAGACAAGAGCCCCACCGAGTTCCGGGACCCCTTCAACTACCGGATTTATTGTTTGTCCACCTTGAATAGATTCTATTTACTGGCTGCACGACTTAGAAGGGTTGTTTGGTCCTCGATACTCATTCTTTTTTCACCATCCTCGGAAGTTAAGAGTACTCTTAAACACAATGTCACAAGGTGAAAAATAGAAAATTCCTCGGCCGGTTTCACCTCTGTAATTTTAACTCTGAACACATCCAAAATTTAAATATTTCGGTCAGCAACACCTCTTCTAATCACCTTATTATCTCTAGTCTCGGGAGATATTGCGGTGGTACATCTCACCTAACAGACAGATAATTATCAATCTTCGTAATGACGAGCTGTCGTCTCTCGATTGTCACAACGTTCTTTTTCAAACTGTATTAACACTCCCTTATTAAATTTCCAAACTGGTCTGGCAGGAGCGGTTCGAGCTCTCCTAATTTAATGCACCTCTTAAATAATTAATAAAATTTGCTGTTTATATATTAGTTCCAAAGAGAAAACTAAGAATGGCACGAAAAAAATTCTTTATCTCGAACGGAGCCATTTAATATCGTTGCAAAACTTCTGTTCTACAGCACCAGGCACGATTCGACCATCAAACTTTAACTTGTTAAGCTCTGCCTAGCAATTTCTTTAGAAACACTCGAGCAAGAAATGGTATTTTTAACTTCTTCACTTTTATGAGTAGGATAGGTATAAAATCCAGTTTATCGTCAGAAATACTCTTAAAAGCGCTGATGTCTTACAACGCCTGGCCGTCTACCTACATTATCGACTAGATAAGTCCGGTTAATTGCAACCAGTAGAGGCGAGCTTCCTTCTCATCTTCCCTCAGTCTGGAACTGAGGCACCTGCTAGTCTGCTCCGACTCAGTAGGAACCAGTAAAGACAGGTGAAAAACGCAAATTTACCTATAGACAGGTGCCCTTGACTTTATAACTCTACACCTTCCAGATTTTTTTTTATACTTTTTACGATGGCTCTATTACGGAATGATGATAAGGACAGGATAAATTTTCAAGTTTTTACCACATAAACAAGTATGTTATTATTCTAATAACAGTGTTGTTTATGTGTTATAATCGCTAAAATACTGTAAACGTATTTCTGATGATTCTATTAATTTTGCTTTTTTAAAAAGCTTAAAAGCTTTAAAAAAAAGTTTTATGTTCTATCTGAAATGTTGACGATATTGCCATGCTGGAGAAAGTTTCTAAAACAATTTTAAAAATTTATTTTCAAATAAAACGGTTTCATAAAACTTCCAAACTTATTCAATTTAAGAGTTATAAAAATCAGTCGATGCAACTACGTGCCTAGAAAACTATGGCGAAAACTGATATCCAAGTAACTATTTATCATTCTTCTTTATAAATAATCTATAAGTTGAAACAAATTTATAAGATAATTTACATAGATGTTCTTTTATAATTCTACGCTACTTGGACGAAACAATACTTGACCATTATGTATTGAGTCTTCACGAATATTTAATGAGTCCTCCAACCTCATAAATTATGCGGCTTGGCACAATAGAACAAGTGGGTCCACGCCTATAAAATATATTCTCATTTGCCTATAGGCTTGAACTTGAAGGTACATAACCTTGCCCAAATCAGAACGGTTTTTTTTAAGATTCTGCTGTATCAAGTTCTAATAAATGTCTATAAATTTTTTATGGTAAATAATCCACCCATGGGCTTTATTGGTTAATTAAAACGAGTGCTCTTAAAACTTAGATAATAAAAATAGTATTATGAGCGGATAAAATGACGGACCACTATAATAATTCTGAATTCGTCGACTTATCGAGAATTGTTTTCTCACGCATGAAACCTAACAAAATATTTGCAGAAGGAGAAAGAGAAGCAGCTGTGTCAATATTGGAGCAACAGAACTTCTACTGTGCGCCCTATAATTTCTTGTCAGTGGTAATTTTTGTCAATCCTTAATGGCTGCTTCAAAATTCACTGAAGCAACAACTCGAGATGTTTGATCCTCTTTTCTGACTTATCCTATAATAACAGGCGTCGTTCTTTCTCTTTCCTTTATCACTCTTAGCATCTAGATAATAACATCTGGCTTTATTATCGATTTATTATTCATTAAAATTGTTAAAGTTCCTCATCTTTCAGGAAGAAAAATCTATTAAAAATTAAGACCATAATATAATAAAGGTCAAATTTTATCTAACCTGAATGAGAAGATTTTTATGGCATTAAATTTATCTTTCGTTAATATGAATTCCTTAGAGTGCGTGTGGAATGCGGAGCTAAAATTTTAGATCACTGGATCCATTACTATACATTACATTCAATAAAGAGTCAAAATATGCATCTTTTATTTTATATCTGTTTCACTTTTGATGTATTCCTGATTTGTAAGCTAGGCTTTATAAAACTGGAGATTAATAGAAGGTTGTAAACTAGATTTATAAGGTTTACTAAATCTATAAATCCTGTTTTATAACCATAAAGATGCGTGGGGAGTGAGAGGTGGGTCTGGTTTATTTTAGAAATTTAAGGCAGGTTTTAACTTTGAAAAATGATAAAAAAAAATTATATTGAAGAAACGTATGTCAGATGCAGTTTTTCTATAATGAAAATGCAGGAAAAACTAAAATTGCTTACTTTAAAAAATAAAACACTTTTATAAAAACTAAAGTATAGATAAAAACTGCTGAGAACAGAATTTCTTCTGTTTGAAATTTAAGTTTGCAAAACACAAAAAATCTAAACTGATTGCTTTAATATTTTTTATTATTAAGGTTTGAAGAATAATAATATTACTCCTTAAAGGAAAAAATGGCTTTCCTGCATGGAATATAACGATTTCAATTACTAATTTGTCCTCCTCCTTATCACAGAATAATCATCACGAAACTAATCTAGACATGGCTTGTTAAACAGAAAATGAAAACCTGGCAGGAACTTAATTTGCGTTTCTTTGTTTCTCACTAATGTCCCATCCATGAATGACAGCGTTATCTGTAGGTACTCATTAATGCATTTCATTGTAATATCTCACAAAAGTGGACTTTGAGAGCACCTGCCCAACCAGTTTGCTTCAAACGGAGCATCAACAGATGCTCCAATAGGCGCTACATAGATGCATGAGTAGATGTAAAGGTCGAAAGAGTCAACCCCTTGTAATTCAACCGTTTGGGGACCAGAGAAGGGACCGCTTAGGGGAAATAAAAGTTATACGTATGCAAGGAGGGAACAGGGCGAGGTTGTTTGATGACTGATATCTCAAGTTGGGTGGAGACAGTGGGCTCATTTCTTGAAAGGCTTTATACACTCGTCCCAGACAGATGAGACAGATAATAGCATTAAGCTTAACTGGATACATCCTCTAGTACTGCACACCAACTCGAAATAAGCCTATTAAGTTTGGTATATTGTAACGAGTTCTGTATTTTCAGATAAATCAAATATTGTTAAGAGGATATTGTAACTAATACCAGTCTTGAAGTGTAAAAATAAAACAATTTTCTTTTCGTGAAATTATGGATAAAATGAGCTTTGTATCTTTAAAATTTCATTTTTTGAATTTTTATTGAGAAAGTGTGTGTATGTCTTGTCAAAGGCAAAGCTTCATAAATCGTGACGATCAATGGCTGTATGTCAAACATGAATTATACGCTGTATGCACCCCCCTTTTGACAAGATGTCAAGGTGACGGGTTCTATCCCCAAATCTGTTCTGCTCCATAGATTTTCTATAGAAGGACGGTTAGAGATGTGGAGTATTGTGTGGCACAATAAAAAACCCGACTAGTCTGCCCGTCTATGGTTACTTCGCTTTGTAACGGCTGAAAAAATAAAGCAAATATGTAACGTGCACTTAAAAAAAATAATTTTTCGAGCTAAAATTTGCATTGGGAATGCGAATTGTTTAAATATTTTATCGATTGTAAAATCTTTAATTGCAATAATCTTAAATTAGAATGTCTAAAAACTAAATCAATAAATATAAAAATTTTTATATTATTATTATTCCACCAAGTCAACGTATAACTAATGCAAAAAAAAAAAAATGAATCTTATTTCAAAGATATTTAATACAAAAAATATTCTGTTGCAGTGTTTCATCAGTTTTTTAATTCTGAATTTTTTCTACTACATCATTTATGTTTTTTCTCCCCTCTACATCCTGCATTTTTCTCCACTTATCTTGCATTCTTTGTGTATTTTCATTTCTATAATTAATTGTTAAAAACAATCATCCAAACCACGAGTTTAGAATTTTTATCTCGTTTCTCTATGTAATATTTAATTTTCAGACAATAAGAAAATTGTCAAAAATTATTTTTTATGGCTCGACAAAAAAGGTTATCTATTATAAAGGGAATAACTGTCTTCTTCAATTAAATAAAGACTGCACCTTTGCTTCACACACAACGTGAGAAAGTCATACACAAAACAAGAGAAGCGTTTAATGAGTCTATTGAATCACCGTGCCCCAAGCTAAAATTATGAACTCGACTTCCAATAGTTTGTTTGTGTGGGGTCTTCTTTTAATAAGTAGGGCCTACTATTTTAGAAACGTATTAACACTAGCTGGATAACTTTACATTCTCTAATAATATGTAAGTGTTTATCTGAAGTCGTCTCTTCTACTCCAAATGGGATCAATCGGAAATGGATTTATTGTGGATAAACTCCTCAATTGTGATAGTTAGACCACCCAGATTAAGGCATCATTTATTTAGGAGTCTCCTACTGAGTAGTGAGGAAGATCTAGCCATTTCTTTTGTCTGGTGATATATTAGAACGTATCTTGCTGTACTTGATTTGTTCTAACTTCAAAATCTGTTCTTTATTGCTGAACTGAATGAAGAAAGATGGTGGGATAAAAAAATAATTTAGTTTAGTAAGATATTAAGCGCACGTTTGAATAACATTATTTCGAATACTTATAAATTAATTTATATGATATTTATTTATTAATAGACTCTGTTGATGTCCACCTGATTTAATACTTAAAATTTAAGAGAACTGGCAGATTAAATATTTAAAGATTCGAGAGAATTTCTTAAATTTTTTATGTAAATACTTGAATTTTATGTAATAAAAATGATGTTTGTTAATTATATATTTCTGTCACTCGATAGATCAAGAAGTATAAACATTTTCTAATCTGAATTCGGAAATTGTGCGGAAATTACCTTTTTTGTTCAATGAATAATTACAACTCGAAGTGAAAAATTCATGAATTTCTTTGTCATCATAAAAAAAAGAAAGAAGCAAATATATACGTAATGAAGTTTGTATTCCGCTCGAACAAGGTTATAAATGCTGATTTATTAAACAGGCACTTGGCTTGTTGTAAGAGAGTTTTGTAACTTAACAAATGCTCCTGTACATGAATCATGTTGATCTCTTTAAAGTACGGTATATAGTTTCGCTACAGTTTGTCTTTTCAATTTAAGTATCAGAAAATTTATCGAAAACTATAAATACATCATTACTATTCTCATTTAGAATTTATTGTTAAAAATAAGTGTATTAAAAGTTATCAAAACTGGACTTACAAAATCCAACAATCTTCTTTAAATCTCGATGGAATAATTTTTTCAAATTGTGGAAGTCATCCATTAACTTATCTATTTGCTTATCATCAATCATTATAGGTTCAGTCAATCAATCAGATTGATCAAAAAAATATTTATAGGGCCTACAGCTAAAAAGGAGCAATTTCCTTTCAAACTGTTCCCTCGAACAATGAGATGTTTCAGATAAACTTCCATCCATTACAACATTTGTCAAATTTTGTCACCTAGTAGTTCCTCGTGACGTAATCGCTTATTTTTGTCCGTTTTGTCGAGACACAAATGACCAACACGTCGCTTTTATGTCCACCATATTGATTACTGCACTTTTTCTTAAATAATTTATTTCTTTGGGAGTGGCGTTACAACTGGTTTTGTTGGTCTGAATGTTTTTTTTTCTTTTTCATCGAAAACAATGTTTACCATCTGTTTATGTATATTCTTTTACTAATTTTGCTTTTTTTTAACATAGAGTTGTTTTCATTCTAACAAGGTTAATCTTTGTTTATAATTTTTTAATACTGAGCGAAAATTTTTAGTCTTTTCGCATTAGATTTGTTTTTTGCTTTACTTTTTCTTAATTGATGAACAATTAAAGAGATCAAACACATTATCAAAAAATTAGTCAAAAAAAGAAAAAAATATACGTTAATTAAAATTTGCATATTTAATCCAGTGAAAAATATTTTCGAAAATGTAGTTCTCTAAATTTTTTAAATATTTTGTTTTAAATTCTTACATTTATTAGATAGATTCGTTTAACGCTCTTATCAATAAAGAAGTAAATATACTTCGTATGTGTGGAGTTGAAAAATGAAAATAAAATATGGTTGAATGTGATTTATTAAATAAGATTTTTTGTATTTCCTAAAAATATAATCGTTATAATCCACTTAGAGTCACTTTTCTTTTCCTCGAAAGAATTAATTCAACATGCTGAGTTACAGTTCAGTCTGTCAGTCGCCAAGCCAACAATGTTTTGATTGTGATATATCAGGATATCTAGAAATACTTAGATATCCGATACTCTTATTTTAATTTTTTTTTCACAAAGAGAAACTGGGATGAACTTTCTTCTGTTTCTCGCTTTCTGTTTTTTTCCCAATAGACGAAGCATTTCTTTACTTTTCTTAATGCTTTCAATTTAGAAAATTGAACTTAATTTTTATAATAGATAAAGTTTTTTGTTTTTTTTTTCCGAAACGGGGTTAGCAAGAACTTCGTCCAAGTTAAACTATAATTAATGTTGATATTTTTACATTACATGATTAAAAACAATAATAAAAGTGGATAAAAATTAAAAGGAAAAAAAACAATCAGAAATAACGTTACTATCTGGCACGCATCAGACTCAACAGGAAGAGCCAAACAATTATGGATTTTTGTGCCATCACGTGTTTTTTAATGCATACTTATCAGACAACGTTATAGTCAAAAACATCCTTCTATACTTTATTATTTTTGATTGGTCAGCGCAGTTAAGAAAACAAAAAGTCGAGTACATCATTACAGTTTCTTATATCGCTTATGATTATCATTAAAACAGTTACGCTTTGTAACAGTTGCAGATAACAGAGAAATAGGCGACGTCTTTCTACTTCATAAAAATTCGAGCAATCAGATATTGTTTTTTGAAGCAAAAAAAATACAGGTACGTCCCATCATAAATATTTTTCTACTCCGGTGGCATTTTACCTGCATGATCCATCATGTGGCCGACGACAGAAGCTGCAAAAATTCTTTTGCTTCCCATGAAAGGAGCACCAAGATGAGTGAGTTATTAGAATGTCGGAGTGATGTATTACTGGCTTTGCTTTTATTGTCAAGCTGTGTTTTTATGGCTAAAAGAAGAATAACCGTAGCCACTCACAATAGTCACTCTCGCTTTTCGCTTTTCTGATGAGATATATAACTTGTCTATCTTGCGAATGCAATTCCCTTGACAGACTTCGCTTATCTAAACATCAAGCGCTCTTTGATTGGGTAGTTTAACTTGCAACTATGTAGATTCTCTTAGATATTGTACGAGCTAACAGGTTTCTTTACGAATAATCCATAAAAGTAGATTTAAAACTTGTTGGGTGTGCAAAATTGAATATTTGATAAAATTCTGAACTGTCTTCTCTTTATTCAAACATGATTTTGTATCGTACTCGGAGGACCAGTTTTTTCTTCACAACCTTTCCATCATTTCAATATTTTATGGTGTTGACTTAATTCCGGTTCTCTTCCACACCTCGTTATTTTATTTTTAAAGAGTTTAACTCCTCCTCGTAATACGTCTAATCAGTTGTAATTAATAGAGAATAGTTGATGTCTTGACTTATTGGCCTTCCATTTCCTGCATTTATGAAATATAAATGATGTCACATCAAGTTAAAGGTTACTAAAATTGTAAAGTTGTAAGTGAAAAGGGAGTGCAGTTTCTACATGAATGAAACAATAAAGAAGAACTGGTTGGACGACGAGAATAAGCTGAGACGTACAGAAAAGTTTGCCGATGTCACAACTGATGCACAGCTGGAAATAAAACAATAGGATACAAATTTAAAAGATATGGAAGAATCAAGTTTTTAGAAAAGCACAATGAGAGAAAGAATAGCGAATAAAGAATTATATCCACTATAAATAATAATTATATAATTACAAATTTTGATGTCTATCTCCGAAGAAAGAAGTTAATGGAGGCGCATTAAACTAAATTCCAGAGTATAATGGAGTTAATTATGAAGAAAAATTCTGTTATTAAATGCCAAAGCGAGTTAAAACATTCCAGAACTTTCAGTCTATTTAAATATTCTTATTCTTGAGAAAGGGTGGCGAATAAGTTTTAAAAGGCGTGCCAAAATATGTAGAATATCTAATAGATCCTATACGATTTCGGGAGTGGCATATATTTATTATAATTACCTCTATTATTATAACCACTATTAATAATAATCAGAATTTTATTATTCACAAAAATTTAAAAATCATCGCCCACTTGTCTCTTGAAGGCAACACCATTATAAAATACTGGAGAGATCGCTTTATATTTACACGTAATTGATAGACAATAAATATATCATTCGCATGTAATAAATGTATCATAACAACAATTTTTCTTCGTCATTGAGTATTAGAGTATCGATAGTTTTTTAGTGTACTACCCGTTTACCATGTTTCACTGTTGAATTATATTAGTTCTAGAAATATATAAATTTTATTCGAAAAAAACAGTGTTTTTGTTAGTGCCTTATCGCTTTTTAAAATTACCCAAGACATAATTTCATCGTAAATATAAATTCGTTAATGATTTTATCAAGAATTTGGAGATTAATAGTAGGGGAGACCGGGCTAGAAGTAATGCGGGTTGGTTGTAACAGATGCTAGCATTCATTCCTAGTTTGTTCAAAGATCTTGAAATTTCGGACGAAGATGCATGTAAACGTCATGCGAAGATGCCTAATAAACGTTATCATTCGATCATGTTTTCTCATTTAGCTGAAGAAAATGTAACGCGATTGATTCATTAAAAGAGTTTTAAGAGCGATGTAACTAAAAAACCACTTACAAGTTAGTTTAAAAGTTGTTATAAATCTATTTTAATTGTTAATAATTGTTCCTGTGTAGCAGCCGTATAATAATTTATAGGAGAGTAACACAATTAATCTATCTTGGCAATTATACGCAGTATTAAATCTAACTATAATGATTCTTTCCGAACCAAATAATGAAACGTGAGGTTATAACACGAAATGTAAGGGCAGTTGTAACGGTCTGAAGCAGGGATAGGCTACCTTTTTCTATGTATTGTAAGGGCTACATTCAAAACTTTCGAACTGACGCGGATCGCATACAAGAAAAAAAAAATATGAGAGTAAATCACAATTATTTATTCATATATGATTATAAATTAATATAGATAAATTTAATGTGACTTCTGGAACTAATGTGATCGCAATATGTTCGAAATATTTGGTTGAATATTTGCTCACTACTAGTTTTAAATTATTTTTGAGATGTGAGTCTGTTAGCCAATTTTTCGTTTTACTTTTTACTAAACTCATGGCGGAAAAAACTATTCACATACGTAAGTTGTAGAAAATAACGATAAAAATTTTGCTGCATGCTTCCTTAAGTTGGGAAATTGATTTTCTTTGATAAGAATTTTATAAAAATATACCAAATTTCTTTAACAAGTCTGTTATCTCCAGTTGAAGTTCATTTGATGCATTTTCTATATTTACTGAAAAAGATAGAGTAAGGTGAGTATAGTTGTAATATTTTTATAATTTTTTACTCTGTTCCTTCTCGGTGATTATATATAAAGAAAAAATATTACTGTTCAGTAGTCCCACTCGTCAGTTACATAGAGGCACAGAATCACTCTTTCACCTATAGCAGTTTATGAGCTACAAAGCAAAAACTAAAGCTTGTTGATTGTTACAACCTACCCCATGCACGGGTACAGTTGTAACAGCAAGTGGGAAAAGTTGTAACAAACCTATATAAAGACAGAAGGCTCAGTAAAAATGCCTCTCACGAAGATTTTTATTAAAAAAAATTGCAAAGGAAACATTAATGACAAAAACACAGATATTAAGGACTCAGTGGTTTGGATTAAAGCTTATCAAT